>CAUYQU010081181.1:0-13897 GCA_963574635.1 Cheracebus regulus
GCATGGGGAGAAATGGCAGATATAGGTGAAGGGGAGGAAGGCAACAAATTACACTGCCACGTGTGTACCTATGCAACAATATTGTATGTTCTTCACATGTACCCCAAAACCTAAAATGCAATAAAAAAAAAAAAAAGAAAAAAGAAAAAAAAGATATCATTCCCAAGATTATGTTATATCATATAACACAGTTAACCTTAAAATAATGACATGATCTGGTAGAATTAATCTAATCAAACACGACCTTAAAAGCAGAGGGCTTTCTGTGGCTGGTAGAAAAAGAGGAAGTCTGAAAGATCCTATGAAGAGGAGCTCAACATGTTATTGCTGGCTTAAAACCAGAGGAGGGCTGCATGCAAAGAAATGTGAGTAGTGTTAAGGAGCTAAGCAAGGATCCTTGCTGACAGCCAGCAAGGAAATGCAGACCTCAGTCTCTATTTTTTTTGAGGCTGGAGTGCAATAGCGGGATCTCAACTCACTGTAACCTCCACCTCCCGGGTTCAAGTGATTCTCCTGTTTCAGCCTCCTGAGTAGCTGGGATTACAGACTCATGCCACCATGGCCAGCTAATTTTTCTATTTTTAATAGAGACGGGGTTTCACCATGTTGTCCAGGCTGGTCTCAAACTCCTGACCTCAGGTGATCTGCCCACCTTGGCCTCCCAGTGTTCTGGGATTTTAGGCATGAGTCACCACGCTCGGCCATCCTCAGTCTTAAAACCACAAGGAACTGAATTTGGCAAAGCTCAGCACTGCTATCACCTTGATTTTGTCCGTCTGAAACCATAGGCAGTGAACTGAGGTGAGCCATGCCAGACTTCTGACCTAAAGAACTCTATAAGCCAAAAAATGTGAGTTGGCTTAAGCTGCTACATTTGTGTTCATGTGTTACACAGCAATGAAAAACTAATATATTTACTTTCTGTATTATCTTTAGGTATAATGAGTTCCATAATATTAACTCCAGCAGTTACCTAAAGTAATGAACATCTTTGTCTTAAAATGTTAAAAATTTTATATCCTTCTTTAATCTTTATGACCCAGATCCTTTTAAAAAATTAATCTTTTTTTTTTTTTTTTTTTTTTTTTTTGTGATTGTGGATCTCTCTGTTTCCCAGGCTGGAGTGCAGTGGCAGAATCTCAACTCAGTGAAACTTCCGCCTCCTGGGTTCAAGTGATAGCTGGGATTACAGGCATGTGCCACCATGCCTGGCTAATTTTTGTATTTCAAGAAGAGATGGGGTTTCACAATGTTGGCCGGACTCGTCTCGAACTCCTGACCTCAGGTGATCTGCCTTCCTTCGCCTCCCAAAGTGACTGGGTTATAGGCATGAGCCACTGTCCACATATCATTGCTATAAAAATTTTATATTTTATATGGGACATTACTGGTCCCCTAGTCCACCCTTCCTAATTTTATAGACAAGGAAACAGAGACTAACAGAAATTCAGTAACTTGGTTAAGAACAAACAATGACGGGGACAAGAAATTTAACATAAGTGCCTGACTACATCCAAAATTTCTGTCACCACCACAGCAATAATACTATCAACATCTTAATTATTTTATGTGTAATATACATATCATCCTGTATGTCTTTCTTTGACTATTCTTTTTTGTTTTTTGCTTATAATTCTCTGGTATCTCTGACTGTTCTTAAACTTCATAAAATTATTTTTCAAGTACAACCATCAGAAATTTGTGTAATTTTCAGATTGCAGATATCTCATGTTTCATGGGATAATATATTGTTATGTAGTATTCCTGTATTTTTCATGTGTACCTATTTCCTTGATTTTATCTGATTGCTCGGAGAATATATCATTTTCCCCTAAATGCATTACCTTACATTTGCCCATAAAGAAGTTCTTCTGCCACTTTTCTGCCCACTCATACAGTCTTGTGCCGTTTTCATGAAGTTCATCCCTGTAACTTGGCATCTCACTACCCAGAAGTATGTAGTGTCATCTGTAAATTTGGAGAATTCACTGTGCACTCCCTCAAGAATATTTATAAACTGGTTAAATAAGACCATCCCCCAGCACTAATCCCTGGGGACCCCACTTCTCCATTTAGAAAATGTTCATTTTTCTTTAATCTTTCTTTCTTTTCCTACTTTTAAGTCATTATTAATATAGATTTATCAAACATTAGCAGATATTCACCTGGTTTCTTGTGAACTGTCTTGAGCAAACTTAGCAGCAGCTGGTAATATACGTTCAGCCATATCCTTTGTTGCAGATAAAATACGTTCTGGTTCCATAAATTCCAATACATCTGATAAATGCTGGGCTGTACACCTTCTTACAGCAATGTGTAAATGGCTACAAGGAGACATGATCAATTAAAACAGAGTTGTTATATAAACTATTCTCCGAAGATCTATGGATCTATGGGGTGTTTTTGGTTTTGTTTTTTGGAACAAGGTTTTGCTCTGTCACTGAAGCTAGAATGCAGTGATGCAATGATAGCTTACTGCGATCCTCCTGCCTCAGCCTCCCAAGTAGCTGAGGCTACAGGCATGTGCCAACACACCTAGCTAATTTGTTTTTAGTTTTAGCCCAGGCTGGTCTCGGACTCCTGGGCTCAAGGGATCTTTCCACCTTGGCCTCCCAAAGTGCTGGGATCACAGGTATAAGCCACTGTGCCAAGGCCAAAGACCTATCTTAAAATTAAATGATTTAAGGTCTCCTCAACAATCATCCTGGGAGGCTAAAATAACAAATTATTTGCATTACTTATTACTTCCCAAAAAGTTAAAAGCAAAACAAAACTGACATTTAGTTATAGATCTATGAATGTAAATAACATTATTGAAATAACAATAGAGTAAGGTTATTAAAATAACTTTTATTGAGCTAAAAGTAGATCTACCATTTGATCTAGCAATTCCACTGCTTGGTATCTACGGAAATGAAAAGAATCATTATGTGAAAAAGACACTTGCACGTGTTTATTGCAGCAAAATTCAAAATCACAAAGATGTGGAACCAACCTAAGTGCCCACTGACTAATCAGTGGATAAAGAAAATGTGGTGGGCCGGGTGCGAGGGCTCATGCCTGTAATCCCAGCACTTTGGGAGGCCAAGGTGGGTGGATCATCTGACGTTGGGAGTTTGAGACCAGCCTGACCAACATGGAGAAATCCTGTCTCTACTAAAAATACAAAATTAGCCGGGCATGGAGGCACATGCCTGTAATCCCAACTACTCGGGAGGATGAGGCAGGAGAATCGCTTGAATCCAGGAGGCAGAGGTTGCAGTGGGCCAAGATCTCACCATTGCACTCCAGCCTAGGCAACAAGAGTGAAATTCCATCTCAAAAAAAAGAAAGAGAGAAAATGTGGTATATATATATGTACCATGGAACGCTACCCAGCCATTAAAGGGAATTAAATAATGTCTTTTGCAGCAACTTGGATGGAGCTGGAGGCCATTATTCTAAGTGAAGTAACACAGGAGTGGAATACCAAAAACCGTATGTTCTCTCTTATAAGTGGCAGCTAAGTTATGAGTATGCAAAGCCATACAGGGTGATATATATAATTATCTTTAGAGAAAGAAGAAGAGGAGGAGAGGGGCTAGGGAGAAAAACTACACATTAGGTACAATGTACACTACTCAAATGATGGGTGCACAAAAATCTCAGAATTCACTATGATATAATTCACCCATGTAACAAAAAATCACTTGTCTCCCAAAAGCTACTGAAATAAAAATTAATAAAAACAATAATTATAAGTCTCCTAAAGCCAAATTGCCTAGCTGATTTTGTGTGGCAGACACTTTGCTAGGTGCCCTAGGTACACAAGAAGTATAAATATTCTATGAGAAAAATAATAATAACATTATTCTTTTCATATTCAGTGTGTAGCATAATGTTTATCTCATAGGAACTTTTTAATAAATGTTTTTTGATAGATATAATACTAAGATTTGCTGGTTTCTTTTCTACACCCCTTACTGCAACATTTCATCTTTAGTTTAATGACATTTCAAGATTATTTTAAACATTACCTTTGTCCGCCATTGATAAGAGAAACAACTGCACGTGCAGGAGTTACATTATTAACCATAGCTCTCAATGCTTTGTCAACATCTTCTCTTATAAATGTATTTGATTCACCAGCCTTGTGCAACAAAACTTTTACTGTGGTATCTAATTCTTGATCCATGCTCTTTTTCAAATAAGTGAAAAGATCACTTAAACAGACCACAGCAGCACGAGAAACTCCAGAACGTAAATTTTTCACCTAAAAAAACATTTCAAAATGTACATTTTGCTGATATTCTGTAAGAAAATCAGTAATAACTTGGAAAGGAATTTTACTTTTTTTTTTTTTTTTGAGTTAGGGTCTCACTCTGTTGCACATGCTAGAGTGCAGTAGTGTGATCTCAGCTTACTGCAACCTCCTCCTCCTGGGTTCCAGTGATTCTTGTGTCTCAGCCCCCTGAGTAGCTGGAATTACAGGTGCAAACCACCATGCCTGGTTAATTTCTGTATTTTTAGTCAAAATGGGGTTTCACCATATTGGGAAGGCTGGTCTTGAACTCCTGTCTTCAAGTAACATATCTTTGCCCAGGTGTGGTGGCTCACGCCTGTAATCCCAGCACTTTGGGAGGCCAAGTTGGGTGTATTACCTGAGGTCACGAGTTTAAGATCAGCCTGGCCAACATGGTAAAACCCTATCTCTACTCAAAATACTAAAATTAGCCAGGCATGTTGGTGTGTGCCTATAATCCCAGCTACTTGGGAGACTGCGGCAGGAGAATTGCTTGAACCTAGGAGGAGAAGGCTGCAGTGAGCCAAGTTTGCATCACTGCACTCCAGCCTGGGGAGCAGAGCAAGACTCCATCTCAAAAACAAAGTCCCATATCTTAATATATGTTCTCTTTTGTCCTAAGAATCAACATCCATTAAATTTCTCTTAATGCTGCAAATTAAGACAAGGTCTACTTTAATTAAATACAAGCCTTTTATATCGTATAGTACAAAGGTGTTTAAAAATTTTAAAGGTCAAATAAACATAGCATATTTATTCTTTGTTATTCTAATAATAGTTATCAAAAAAATAAGTTTACCTCTTGAACAACTGCAAAATTTGTTTCATGCAATTTTGTGTTCAATATCTCAGAATGAAAAGCAGCTAAGCATCTAATAAAATTCAGTCCCTCAATTTTCTTCTCCCTATGGGAAAAAGAAATGACAAAATCATTCATTAAATGGGACTCAACTGAAACAGGATCACAGATGTCTTCTTTTCTGTGTATGGAATATTGTCAAGGAAGAGGTTCAGAAAGGTGAGAAAGGTTCAGAAGAAAAGTTTGAGTTTAGCAAAGGTTGGTTCATGAGGTTGAGGGAAAGATGCCATCTCCATAACATAAAACTGCAATGTGGGCTGGACGAGGTGGCTCACGCCTGTAATCCCAGCACTTTGGGAGGCCAAGGCGGGTGGATCGTAAGGTCAGGAGTTCAAGACCACCCTGGTGAACATGGCGAAGCCCCGTCTCTACTAAAAACACAAAAATTAGCTAGGCATGGTGGTGCACAACTGTAATCCCGTCTACTTGGGAGGCTGAGGCAGGAGAATCAATTGAACCCAGGTGGCAGAGGTTGCAGTGAGCCGAGGTCATGCCACTGCATTCCATCCTGGGCTACAGAGCAAGACTCCATCTCTAGGGGGAAAAAAGTGCAATGTGAGTGAAGCAGTAGGTGCTAAGGTAGAAGCAGCAGCAAGTTATCCAGGTAAGGTAATAGATACATGTAGCTACACAAAACAACAGATATTCAATGTAAAGGAAACAGCCTTCTATTAGAAGAAGATGCCATCTTGGACTTTCAAAATCAGTATGATTCTTAGGTGCTAAATTTTCAGAATTGAAGTTATATTAGAATGCATGAAAACAACATTAATCTCCTTGTACATCTCCATCAGAGCTCATGAGTGACCAGGTACACTGTGAATGAGCAGTAATATTTGCTGAAATTGCTGAAATTGCCATGGCCAGACACTACCACCCTAATCAGTCAGCAGCCATCAACATCAAGGTAAGATCCTCCACTAGCAAAAAGATTACAACTGAGGGTTCAAATGATCAGTAGTATTTTTTAGCAACTAAATATTTTTTAATTAAGGCATATTGATTTTTTTAGGCATAATGCTACTGTTCACATATTAGACTACATTATAGCATAAATATAACTTTTATATCTTTTAGATTTAAAAGATAATTAACTTAATCTATAATTGTGTACCTTATACAATTATAATGTAGATATAATTGTAGATTTATTTATCCTTAAATTTCTATCAGTTTTTTTCTTTATGTATGCATGCTATCCGTGTGTGTGTGTGTGTGTGTGTGTGTGTGTGTTAGGACTAATACGTCTTCTTGATGAATAGACACTTTTATGGTTTAACAATAGACCTTGTTAGCTGGTCTTTCATTATCTGACCCTTGGTAATAAAGAGTTACAATTTTTGGTAAGGATTTAAAATTTTTTTCACTAGTGTTCTAGGGAGCTACCAAAGTGCTTTCTGTGGATAAGTCCCACGGTCTGGTTTACATTTTAACAGTAGCAACGGTTGTTACATGAGATGGAGTAATAATACAAGCATGGAAACCAGTGATGAAACTATGACAGCCATGTAGGAGATAATTATGGCATGAACTAGAGGAATGGCAGCAGAGACTGCAGTTATTGGTTTCAGGATATGTTCTGAAAATATAAGAATTGATGGAATGTACAGAAATGAGAGGCCAGGTGCAGTGGCTCATGCATATAATCTTAATACTTTGGGAGGCAGAGGTGGGCAGATTGCTTGAGACCAGTAGTTTGAGACCACCTTGGTTGAAACTCTGTCTCTACAAACAATACCAAAATTAGCCAGGCATGGTGGTGTGTAC
Source organism: Cheracebus regulus (assembly GCA_963574635.1). Taxonomy (NCBI): domain Eukaryota; kingdom Metazoa; phylum Chordata; class Mammalia; order Primates; family Pitheciidae; genus Cheracebus; species Cheracebus regulus. The sequence continues at coordinate 6,909 of CAUYQU010081181.1, forward strand.
GTGTAGTCCCAGCTACTTGGGTGGCTGAGGTGGGAAGATCACCTGAGCCCACAGAGGTCAAGGTTGCAGTAAGCCATGATCATGCCACTGCACTTCAGCCTGAGTGACTAAGCGAAACTTTGTCTCAAAGAAAGAAAGACCAAAAAAAAAAAAAAAAAAAAATCAACCCTGACTTGGCAAGAACAATCAAATGTATATGGCAAGACTATTAACTAAGACAGTGAACACTGAGGGAGAAGTATATTTCAGATTAGCAAGAGATGAAATAAAAAGTTCTATGTTAAGAACTTTTATCTCTATGTTCTTGGGCTATATTAGGAATCAGTCTGTAGTTTTCCAGTCTTTGTATGATTTTGGTATCAGAGTAATGGTGGCCTCAATCAATGAGATGAGAAGAACTCCATCTTATTCAGTGTTCTAGAAGTATATGTAGAATTGGTTTCTTCCTAAAAGATTTGGTATAAACTATCAGAAAATGAAGGTTTCTTTGTAGAAATCTTTTTTTCTTTTTTTTGAAAGGGAGTCTTGCTCTGTCACCCAGGCTGGAGTGCAGTGGTGCGATCTTGGCTTACTGAAACCTCTGCCTCCCAGGTTCAAGTGATTCTCCTGTCTCAGCCTTCTGAGTAGATGGGATTACAGGCATGTGCCATCATGTCTAGCTAATTTTTGTAATTTTAGTAGAGATGAGGTTTCACCAGGTTGGCCAGGTGGTCTCGAACTCCTGACCTCAAGTGATCTGCCTGCCTTGGCCTCCCAAACTGCTGGGATTATAGGCGTGAGCCACTGCTCCCAGTCTCTTTGTGGGAAAATTTTTAAAAAAATTCAATTTCATTCATAGATACTGGATTAGACAAGTATTTTGTTTGTTTGAGACAGAGTCCTGATCTGTCGCCCAGGCTGGAGTGCAGTGGCGCAATCTTAGCTCATTGCAACCTTCTCCTCCTGGGTTCAAGCAATTTTCATGCCTAAGCCTCCTGAATAGCTGGGATTACAGGCACAAGCCATGATACCCGGCTAGTTTTTGTTTTTTTAGTAGAAATAGGGTTTCACCATGTTAGCCAGGCTGATTTTGAACTCCTGGCCTCAAGTGATCCACCTGCCTCAGCCTCCCAATGTGCTGGAATTACAGGTCTGAGACATCATGCCCAGTCACAAGTTATCTATTTCCTTACAAATGAGTTTTAGTAGTTTGGTTCTTTCAAATAGTTTGTCCATTTCACCTAAGTTGTTGAATTTTGGGGCATCATGCTGTTTATCGTATTTCTATATTATCTCTTTAACAGCTGTATGATCAGTAGTGATGTTTCTTCTCCCATTCTTGATGTTAGCAATTTTCCTCTTCTTTTCCATGGTCAATCTGACTAGAGGCTTATCCATTTTATGGATCTTCTCCAAGAACCTGCTTTTGCTTTCACTAATTTTCTCTATTGTTTTCCACTGCAATGATTTGCACACAGATCTTTATTATTTCCTTTCTTTGCTTACTTTGAGCTTCATTTGCTCTTCTGTTTCTAGTTTCTTAAAGTGAAAGCTTATTTCCTTGACATTGAACTTTTCTTCTTCTTTTCTAATATGGGTGTCATAGTGTGACATATTCCTCTTTATTTTGGCTACATCCCACAAATTTTGATGTTTCATTCTTTATTTCATCAAATTTAAAATAATTTCTCATTTTCCTTTTGATTTCTTCTTATATCTACAGGTTACACACATAAGTGTGTTATGTAGTTTCTAAATATTTGAGCATTTCCCAAATACCCATCATTAATTTCCAATTTAATTCCAGAGAACAAAATTTGTAAAATATGATTCCTTTTAAATTACTTGTTTTATAGCCTAGAATAAGGTCTTTCTTGGTAAATATATCTTGTGAACTTGAACAGAATGTGAATTATGTTGCTATAGATGGAATACATTATAAATGTTAATTAGGCGCACTGATAGCAGTGGTGGCCCATCTGGAGTGGCTGCTGCAAAGACACTGGCTGCAGCAGGGGAGGTGCAGCTGAGACTGTGTTCTCCATGGAGCCAGTGGGAGCCAGAAACAGGTGGAAGCCGTGCTCCTTTCTGAGTAGAAGGGGTGGGAGCCCTGTCCTCCTGGGAGCAGCTGCAGCCACACAGCTGTAGCTGCAGACCTGGGCATCTCTATGCTCTCACAGGCCCTGAAAGCCTCCCTGCCCCCACAGACTCAGAAGTGCCTTCTCCCACTGCCTGGCTTCTCCCCACTCCCAGCAAAACCTCCAGTTTTGGAGTATAGTTGCAACTGACCCCAGGTGCTGTCAGGACCTGGCCAGGTGTGCATGCACTTGTGGTGGTGCTGACATGCCAGCCCCCTGCTGTCTGGGTCCCCTCTGGACTTTGGGCATCGCAAGCATGGGAGGGAAGCTGGGAGGGTGATGAGGGCAACCTGGTGTGGGCCTGCAGGCACCCCTCAGCATGAGTGCCTGGGTGTTGTGGACAACAGGTTGAGGGCAGCAGGAGGCAGTCAGGCTCCTGGGCAGAAAGGGGCAGGTGAAACCCCACCTTCAAGCCAGGGACGGCCTGAAGCTTGTGGGGCTGGACTGCCAGTTCCACGGACTAGAGTGAGAACTTATGGTGCTTTTTCCAGGCCTGCCCATGGGCCAGTCAGCACACACTTCCTCCCATCTGAAGCTCATAAAAATCCTGGTCTCAGCCAGACTCTGGCAGATGGGACAACCTGCCTGTGTAGAAAAGTACCCTCTATGCGTCGCTTCTCTGCTGAGAGCGGTATACTTATCAGCACGACCTGCCTGTGGATAGAAGCTACCCACTCTGGGACTCCTCTCTGCTGAGGGCTGCAGAGATGTCATGATGTCTGCAGATAGGAGCTATCCACTCCGGGTCTCCTCTCCACTTAGGGCTGCATAGACATCAGGATGACCTGACTGTGGATAGGAGCTACCCAGTGCAGGTCTCCTCTCCACTGAGGGCTGCACCGATGTTGGGATGACCTGCCAACAGAAAGGAGCTACCCACTTTGGTTCTTCTGAGAGCTATACTGTTGCTCAATAAAGCATCTCTGACCTTGCTCCACAACTGGAGGTATGTTTCAGTTGTTCACATACCTCATTCTTCCTGGACATAGGACAAGAATTATGGACACACCAAATGGTGGGACTGAAAAATCTGTAACACAAACAGGGCTGAAACACCACTCAACCCCACCCACCCCCACCCCCATCCTACCACTCAACACATTGCAGGCAACGAGAAAAAGAGAAGAAAGGAAAAAAGAGCTGTGGCCCTTTGGGGAACCCAGACTTAGGAGCTTCCCAAGCCAGGACTGTGACACTCTCTTTGGGGCTCTCCAGTTGCTGGCATCTCCAAGCTTCCAGGTGTCACTACATTCCCTGGTGCCTGCAGTGGAAGCTGCTTTCGCTAAGTCTGGTCTAGCTGTAGCAGCAGCAAGTCAGCAGTTGTGCCAGTGCCTGGAACTGCCTATCCTGCCACAGCCAATATGCCTGGCTGTGTGTGGTCTGTAGTGGCCAGACCCCATGCTCATGCACCCCTTGCTGCTCTCTACCTGGCTCACCCTTTGCAGGCATGGGATTTGGGCTGGTAGCAAAAGCTGAGCACAGCCTCTGAGGACACGTAGGCAGAATGAGGCCAAGTGAACCTGAGCAAAACTTGGGCAAAGGCACCACTGGCCACAGAGGTCTCTGGCTGGCAAATTAACACCCTAAGGATCCCGTGAGAACACTGGCTAATACTATTGTTGAAGCTAGCTGTGATGGCCCAAGCCTGTAATCCCAACACTTTGGGAGGCTGAGATGGGTGGATTGCTTGAGCCCAGGTGTTCGAGACCAGCCTGAGTAACATAGCAAAACCCCATCTCTACTAAATATACATACAAAAAAGTGTCCAAATCTTCTACATCTTTACTGCTTTTCTTTCAACCTGTTCTATTAATTAATGAGAGAGGATCATTAAAGTTCCAATTCTAATTAGAGATTTATTTCTCCTTGCAGGTCTTTTAGTTTTTGCTTAATGTATTCTCAAGCTATATTAGATGGTAAATAAACATCAGGCCTGCCATGTCCTCTTGATGAATTAATTCCTTTATAACTATAAAATGACCCTCTTTATTGTGGATATGGTAGACAGAATACTAAGATGGCATCCATAATTCCTACCCCTGATTTACACATCCTGTATTGCACCCTCTCCATGAATGTGTTGGGATATCAATCCCTGTGATCATATTAAGTTTGATCGCAAAAGAGATTTGCAGATTTAATTATGGTCCCTAATCAGTTGACTTCAAGTTAATCAAAAGGGAGATTATCCTGGGGAGGCTTTACCTCCCTTAAAAGAGATAAGCAGCAGCAGCAGAGATTCTCCTCCTAGCTTTGAAGAAGTAAGCTACATGTTGAGAGCATTTAATGTCTGTGTGTGTGACACATAATAGGGACATGAGGGTGACCTCTAGGAGATGAGAGGGTCCCTGGCTGACAGCTAGCAAGATAATTGATAAGGTTTGGCTGTGTCCCAGAACTCAGGAGGGAACCACAGGGAGGTGACTGAATCATGGGGGCTGGTCTTTCCCATGCTATTCTTATGATAGTGAATAAGTCTCACAAGCTCTGATGGGTTTATCAGGGTTTCCAGTTTTGCTTCTTCCTCATTTTCTCTTGCTGCCATGTAAGTGCCTTTCACCTCCCACCATGATTCTGAGGCTTCCCCAGTCACATGGAATTATAAGTCCAATTAAGCCTCTTTTTCTTCCCAGTCTTAGGTATGTCTTTATCAGCAGCATGAAAACGGAATAATACAAAAATGAAAACCTCAGTTTCACATCCACAAGGAAGACAATTTTTCCAAACAATGAGCTTGGAAGAAAATTGGGAGATAATATCGCATCCCTGGCTGATACTTTGATTTCAGCCTAGTGATATCCTGAGCAAAGAACTGAGTTCACTTGTATCTGATCTCTTAACCAGAAAACTGAGTGTTAATCAATATGTGTGGTTTGAATTTACTGAGTGTGTGGCAATTTGTTACGTAACAATATAAAATAAATACTCTGATTAATATTCTTTGCTTTGAAATATACTTTCACATTAATATAGCCATGTAATCTATCTTTTGATTACTATTAGCATGGTATACATCTTTTTGCATCTCTACTTTTAACTTATTTGTACCTATATAGTTAAACTGAATTTCTTATAGGTAGCATACAGTTGGGTCTTGCTTTTTAATCTAATCTCACTAGGATGTTTAGTTCATCTATATTTCACGTGATTAGATGACTGGGTTTAAATCTATCATCTTACTGTTTGCTTTCTATTTGTCCCATCTTTTCTTTGTAATTATTTTTATAGTTAAATTTTATCTCCTTTGTTGCTTTACCAACAAAACTTTTGTGTTATTTTACTGGTTACTTACAGGTGTACCTTGAAGTGACATAAATCATTTCATACATAAAAATAGTAAAACAATATTCCCATGTCTTCCCTTTGGGCCTTTGTATCAAAATGTCAGATATTTTGCTTCTTTTAAAACAATTTTTTTTCTTTTTTTTTTTAGAGACAAATTCTCACTGCTGCCCATGCTGGAGTGTAGTGGCACAATCACAGCTCACTGAAGCCTTGAACCCCTAGATTCAGGTGATCCTTTTGTCTCAGCCTCCTGAGTAGCTGGGACTACAGAAGCATATCAGTGCATCCAGATTTTTAAATTTTTTCTAGAGATGGGGTCTTGCTATATTGCAAAGGCTGGTCTTGAACTTCTGGGCTCAAGCAGTCCTCCTGGCTCGGCCTCATAAAGTGCTGAGATTATAGGTGTGAGCCACCATGCCCAGCCCACTACATTTATTTTTGAAAGATATTTGCATTAGATATAGAATTCTAGATTGATAGTTTGTTTTTTCTTTCAGTACTCTAAAGATCTCACTGAACTGTTTTTTGGTTTGCAGTGTATTTGATGAGTAGTCTGATCTTTGTTCTGCATGTAATGTCTTACCCTTAGCTATTTTTAAGATTTTCTCCATCCCTAATTTTAGGACATTTGATTATATCTCTTTTGAAATATTTCTTTTACGTTTCTTGTGTCTGGTGTTCGTGAACTTCTTAGGTCTCTGGATTTACAGTTTTCATCAAACTTTAACAAATTTTATCCATTTTTTTCTGCAGATATTCTTTTCTGTCCCATTCTCTGGTAACTCCAATTACACATAACTTGAAGTTCTCCCACAATTGACAGATTTTCTGGCCTTTTTCTTCAGTCTTTTTTCTCTCATTGTTTCATTTTGAATTTTTTTTTTTTCATGAGACAGAGTCTCACTCTGTTGCCCAGGCTGGGGTACAGTGGTGCGATCTCAGCTCACTGCAACCTCTGCCTCCTGGGTTTAAGCATTTCTGCTGCCCTAGTTGCCTGGACTACAGGTGTACACCAACATATCCAGCTAATTTTAGTATTTTTGGTAGAGACAGTGTTTTGCCATATTGGTCAGACTCCATTGTTTCATTTTGAATGGTTTCAATGGTTATGTCCTCAACTTCACTAATCTTCTAGAATGTCTAATCTGTCTCATCAAGTGTAGTTCTGATCTCAAGACATTATAGCTTTTCATCTGCAGACAGTAAGTTTGGGTTTCTTATACACATTATATGTCTTTATTTGCTCAACCTTTCTTCTAGCCTCTTTAATGCATGGAATAGTTACAGTTAGAGTGTCTTTGTCTACTAATTCTTCATATATGTCATTTTTCCATTGGTTTCACTTGGTTTTTTTTTTTTCTTCTCACTATTGGCTATATTTTCCTGCTTCTCTGCATGGCTGGTAATTTTTTACAGAATGCCAGACATTAAAGATTTTACTTTAGCTATTTTTTTTTTTTTTTTTAGAATAAAAAGAATGAAAGAGAGAAAGGAAGAGGAAGAGATTTTAGAAAAAGAGAGAAAAGGAGAAAGAAAGAAACAGCAAAAGAAAGAAAAAATGAAAGAGAAAGAGGAAGAGATTTTAGA
>CAUYQU010081183.1:0-31522 GCA_963574635.1 Cheracebus regulus
CTCCCTCTTCCCTCCCCCCCCCACCCCCGCCCCAACCCCCCCCGCCCCCACCCCCCCCGCCCCCGCCCCCACCGCCCCCGCCCGGCCCCCCCCCCCCCCCCCCCCCCCCGACCCCCCCCCCCCCCCCCCAGCCCCCCCCCGCCCCCCACCCCCCCCCCCCCCCCCCCCCCCCCCCCCCCCCCCCCCCGACCCCCCCCCCCCCGCCCCCGCCGCCCCCCCGCCCGGCCCCCCCCGCCCGCGCGGCAAGCGACCCAAATAAATTGTGTGCAAATATTATGAAAGTGTTGTGTCTGCCAGCTGGTGGCCATTCCTGAAGCTGGGGTAAATATCTAGAAACTGCTGCGCGAGGAGGGATGGGCCCCGATCTCTTATGCGTTTGCTCTTTGCTGAAAAGATGGCAGCGATCCTCCTGGTCCAGTGGCAAATGAGTTTTATGTGGATTATTTACCGATGTTCAATCTTTCACAGAAGGCCAGGCACTGCCCACTACATGAACAAAACACTCCAAGCTCTCCGCAAATATTATGAAGGCTCAAAATGATCCAGCTGCTTCCAGAGTGTGAATAGAGACACAAAAAATTAGGACTCACCACCGCCACCTCCCCTACATCCTGACAAAGTGGGAACAGAAGCAATTAAAGAATGAACAGCAGAACAGTTTCTACACCAACAGTATTTCCTGTACATGGGCTGATTAACAGCATCTATACTTTTTATTATAATCATTTTTAAGTTTCTAGAGCACCTTCAAAGTACAAATGAAAACTGTGCAGTGTGTAGTGGCCTGAGATACTGAGAATTCTGCCCGTCTTCAGTCACTGTGTTCTCCACAGATGCATTCTGTCTTATTTTAACTCCAGAGGCGTCCTCTTTTTCCTTTCTCATTAGGATTACTCTGCCCCTCAGCGGCTCCATTGCCCTCAAAGCAATCTCTCTCAAGTACTGGCTGTCTTCTGAGCATGTGCCAGAAGATCCAGCTTTGTTGAAAAGCGAAGCCATTAGTTCCTTAATACAAAGGGGAAGTGTATCATTTCTGTAATGGAGTTTAAGGGCTCTTGATTAGCTTACAAACAACCATGTAATTTCCTCAGGTTAGTACTAAAGCAGATTTTAGGTTAAAATTAAAAATTTATGTGATTTTCCTGATCAGTAAAACCAGTGCCATTCAAAGGCAATATTTCGGTGTACTTGTAAGACAGTAAGGGGAGTTTTAAGATTTCCTCAAAATATACTAGTGCTTATACTCAAGGATGACTTTGTATCAGCTATTTCAGCTTTGCTGGCATTTGAACTTTGACTATTGAAAGGGAAGTGGTTGAATGCTTTATTTTTTATAAGCTTTCTATTTATTCACATCAAAACAAAAAGATTTACTAGAGGTCACGCGCGGTGGCTCACGCCTGTAATCCCAGTACTTTGGGAGGCCGAGGCAGGCGGATCACCTGAGGTCAGGAGTTCAAGACCAGCCTGGCCATCATGATGAAACCCTGTCTTTTTTAAAAAAAAAAAAAAAAAAAAAGAATCCCAGCATTCTGATAGGCCGAGCTGGGTGGATCACCTGAGGTCAGGAATTCCAGACCAGCCTGGCCAACATGGTTGGCGAAACCCTGTCTCTCCTAAAAATACAAAAATTAGCCAGGCATGGTGGTGGGTGCTTGTAATCCCAGCTACTTGGGAGGCTGAGTCAGGACAATCACTTGAACCCGAGAGGCAGAGGTTGCAATGAGCCAAGATTGTGCCACTGCACTCCAGCCTGGGCAACAGAGTGAGACTCCATCTCAAAAAAAAAAAAAGATTTACTAGAAATGCTATACATTTCCAGTGTTATGCATAATAGGCCAGCCCTATTATAAATTAACATCAACCCTCTAGGTTTTGAAGTATAGTATAATGTAATATAATTAGCTATAGTTAACACATGTAATTAACCAAGATATAATTAACTTTGGCTGCTGTTTACTACCGCCTAATGTCACTGAAACCAACAACTAACTTGTTAAAAAGGATTAGCAACACACCCAGCATCTCAGGTACCTCCAATAGCAACAACTAAGAAATTAAATTTTATTGAAAACTATAAAGTCTAAACACTGTTATCTAAAGAGCACACATCCCTTTTTTTTTTTTTAATTTAACAAAATTAAAATTTACTGAAGACCGTCTTCTGAATTTTTTATGTGTAACAACTCTTTCTTCTGAATTTGGGGAAAGTTTTAAAGAGAAATAAAACATGCCTGTCCTAAAGATGGAGAACAAGCTGGCTCTTCCTGTTTTGACTAGGGTAGTTTTCCCATAAGTGGTGATTTGCGTAGAGATTTGAGTAACGCGTGAGTAACAGATTATATCTCTTGACTCCACAAGATCAAGGATGGCAGAGATGAGAGTGGAAGCAACTGGAGGATTCCAGGTCAACTTTCACCCAAATAATGGAGAAGGAAGGTTCATCGAAACTTCAGCTGCAGATCTAGAAGTAATCCGCTTTTGTAACAAAGTGTCTGTCATAGAATGGTGCTTAATAAAGGTCTGCACTGTGCTCCTTTGACCTGTGTCTTCAAGCATGTGCTTTCATAACAAAGACGACTGAAAATTATTTACCACTCATTGCATGAAAGGTGGGATCTGTAGACCTCCCTCTTGAATCTGGGGGGCTCTGTGATACTGTGACCAATAAATATGGCCGAAGTGATGCTTTACCAACTTCCGGGCCCAGGCTGTACGAGACAGGCAGTTCCACTCACTGTCTCCTAGAGCCATGTAAAAAGTTCATCTACATTGCTGGAGAAACCATGTAGAAAGGCCCTGAGACTACACTGGGTGGGAAAGGGGCTCAGCTGGACCATCTTCCAACTGTCCCCACCAAGATGACAGATATATAAATGAAGACTTCTTGAACTGCAGACCATCCACACTGCAAGGTAAATGCCACCAACTGACCCCAGTTAATACCACATGGAGCACAGTGCCACCCAGCAGCACTGTCTGAGTTTCTGACCCCACAGAATTTTGACCCCCATACAAATAAAATAATTTTTGTGATTTTTTTGATAATTTGTCATGTGTTAGATCAATGGAACAGCCTTCTTCCACTTTTCTAAATAGCTGCAATAAATCTTATTCAAGCAGAAGGAAATTTCTGCTTTGTTCATACCGTCTCAGGACATCCCTGGAGCCTTTCAAGGGAAATTTGGGCAGAAGTAGGTAGAGAGGTAAAGCTATCATGTAACATTATTTAACATGATTGAAAACACCTTGATGTCTCCCATCCTCAAAGGCTGCCAGCAAATTGGAAACTAATGGATTAAATGAGGACAGAGAAACTAGTATTTATTGTGCATGCGCACTGTGCCGGATATTTAATATATCTTAGCTCAAGTGGTCCTTGAAACAACCCCATATTGTAGTAACAGGCTCAGACAGATAACTAACTAGTGCAAAGACACAAGGCTCACAAACTAGTACCTGAATCTTGAGCTATTTGACTCCAATTCCAGTGTATGTGCCCCAATACTACATTGACTCCCAAGGTATAAAATCTTTAGTATACAAACAATTAAAATGTGAGTTTTCATTTATACATAATTTTACTTACAATATCTTCTTTGTCATTTGCATAAATAAGATGTAACATTACATTAGCAATATATTGGCTATCAGCCAGTTTCATGTAAATTTTTCTAACAGAAAGAATGTACCATTGAAATGTGTACATTTTTGTCCAAGTACACCTAGCAGTTAGAAGAAAGGATCTTTAAAGCCATTTTGATGTTTGATTCCATGATTTTTTTATACACTTCCTTATAAGAATTTTTTTTTTCTTTTTAGGTATTGATTTTGCAATTACAAAACCTGGTTTTCCTCCCAGCTGTGCCCCTTTCTAGTTGTGAGACTTTGGAGAAGTCACTTCACGTCTCAGAGCTGTAGTTCCCTCACTAATTAATGGAGGCCAAGAGTTAGCTTTAAGAGTTAGTGTGAGAATTATTAATAAATGAGCTAATGTATTTTAAAATACTTTTAAATTACAAAATAGCATATAACTATATAATAGAGTAACCACCTTATTATAAGGTCTAAATATAAATAGGCATTATTTAACTTGTATCTAAATAATAATAACTACTCTGTTAGCCTACTTTTCATATACTGTATATAATTGCCAGTTCTAACAACCGCATGGGATGTAATTATGCTCACTTTACAGATGAGAAAGCAGGCTTAGAAAAGGAAATAATTCACAGCAGAGAGGTGTGTAAAAGAAGGAAAAAATAGAAAGAATGAATGAAATAACTTGCCTAAGGTGAAATGGCTACTAAGTGGCAGAGCTGGGACTGAAACTCCAAAGTTCAAGCTCCTTCCTCTCTACCAAACTGTTCCCTACATGCCAATAGGCTAGTTTACAACCTGCTTGAACAGCAGGAAAAAAGAGAGATTTGAGCTCTTCCTTCTCACTTTTCAGCAAAACCACTCTTAGTCCAAACCACCACATAGGTGGGAATCTTTTTTTTTTTATGGTGGCAGAGGGAGGGGGACAGGGTCTCACTCCCAATGCCTAGGCTAGAGTGCAGTTGTGCAGTCTCAGCTCACTGCAGCCTCAACCTCTGGAGCTCAAGCAATCTGCCTGCCTCAGCCTCCAAAATAGCTGGGACTGACTACAGGCATGCACCACCACACTAGGCTAATTTTTGTATTTTTTGTAGAGACAGGGTTTTGCCATTTTGTCCAGCATGGTCTCGAACTCCTGGGCTCAAACTCCACCTGCCTCAACTTCCCAAAGAGCTGGGATTACAGATGTGAACCACTGCGTGCAGCCCTTATTTTTAAAAACTCTACATATAATTCAACATCCTTTCTCAACAGCCACTTACCCAGTGTTTGATGGTTTAATGTCCTTCACTGTTATGTAAATTTCTTCTATCACTCTGAACATAATCTTAGAAACTTTTCTTTTCTTTTCTTTTTTTGAGACTGAGTTTCACACTTGTTGCCCAGGGTGGAATGCGGTGGCAGGATTTTGGCTCACTGCAACCTCCACCTCCTCAGTTCAAAAGAGTCCCTCAGCCTCCCGAGTAGCTGGGATTACAGGCACCTGCCACTGCACCTGGCTAATTTTTTGTATTTTTAGTAGAGACAGGGTTTCACCATGCTGGCGAGGCTGGTCTCCAACTCCTGACCTCAGGTGAACCACTCTCCTCGGTTTCTCAAAGTGCTGGGATAACAGGCATGAGTCACCTCACCCGGCCTCAATCTCAGAAACATTTTTAATTGCATGTTCATTGTGGAAAAAAATAAAAAAGAGGAGTTTTAAAAAAATCACCTATAGTTTTATATCTAGATACAATCATGAGTAGCATTTTTCTTTTTAAATATCTGTGCATACTTTTATTGTAATTGTGATAGTAAATACTAAATGAAATAATGCATGCAAAACTTTTAAATAATGTCCTGTTTTTTTTTAACACCTGTTTCTTTCTGACTTTAAAATTAACAAATAAATTTGGGAAGACTATTATATATTTTAAAAGACCAAAGACACAGAACAAAGAAACATGATAAGTTACCCTTGATTGGATCCTCATACAAAAAACAAAGTTATAAAAGATATTTTTGGTACAAATGGGAATTATTTGAATATGGACTTAATATTGAATAACAGAGGATTTGTTAATTTTCTTGAGAATGATTATATGTGTGCTTATACTAAGAATTATGTACAATATCCTAATGTTTCAGAAACACCCATTTAAGTACTTTAGGAGTAAATTAATGATGTCTCTAACTTACTTTCATTTCAAATGATTTAGTAAATATATATAAATAAAGATAGCATGGAAAAATGTCAACAGTTGTTGAGTCTAAGTAGTAGGTGTACAGGTGTACATTGCACTGTTTTTCAACATTTCTGCATGCTTCCAAATGTTCACAATAAAATACTGAGGGAAAATTCCAAAGGAAAAATGTGGCTATTGTAGAAAGTTTGCAGAAAAGAAAAAATGTAAGCACAAAAACCAATGGTTTGCAACCTTTCCTTGTATCTTTTGTGATGATTACTTTTTTAGTAAATACTTTAAAGTGTTTGTTAAAAATCAACCTTGCAGCATCCTTTAATCCAATTACCCATGCATCTTATGATGCCAGTGCTTTCCTCACCTTTGCAGGGGGTTGGGGAAGGGGAGGTTGGGAAAGTCTCTGGAAGATTTTCCATAGCTGTCTTTAATAGCGGATGCTACACTTTTGCTAGTAAGATCACTAAAGAGTGCTCCCAGTAATGGAAGATTACTTTGTAGTTCTTTAGACCTCAATTGACAAGTTTTATTTGCTTAGAAAGTTAGATCAGTTTTAATTGATCAGTATTAGCTCTTCAATAAGACCTAAATAAAAAATTTGGTCAACACATGGGCAGCAGCCTGTCATATAAGTGTCATACAAGGGAAAAACAAAAATCAAAAAAGCTCTCTTCCACTCCCTATACAACCTTCATCCCAACTTGCCATGTTGCAGGGATAAACCTGGCCTGAGGAATCAGGCCAGAGAATGTGGATATGTCAGCATAAAACCATCACCACTGCTGTCCAAATAACTCTTAATATGGCCAGGCAAGGGCAGATCAGTAGCAACACATCAAATCAAGTCAGCAAATATTTATAACATGCATAGCATCCTGTTAGGTGTTTGAATGTAAAACATGCATTCAAAAATTTTTGTCCTCCAAAATGGTGCTCACATTTTAAACCTCGCTTCTGTTTACTGACTCCTATTCAGCTCCTTTGTGATAAGGCTTAGATCCCAGCCAGCCCTTACCCAGGGTTTTTCCCCCCGTAGTATGACAACTCAGTGACTAACCTTCACTGACTTTGTTCCATTTATTTTTGACCACATCTCCAATTTACCAATTTCTTTAATCTGAGTCAACAATTTTTTTAAAAGCCACCTTTTGGTACTTCTTTATATTGCTTTGGAAATGTTCTGTTTATGAGAAAAACTAGACTCCCAGCTCCATTACATATCATTATTCCATGAAGGCTGTAGAATAATTTCTCTAGATGCCAGGTCTCATGACACAGAGCTCTGGATGTCAGCCTTTTCAGCCCCCTCAGGGACCTCACTCCATCAGCAATGCCCTTTCTGTCTATATTTCCAACCTCTCTCTCTCTCTCTCTCTGTCAGCCATTAGTGCATTTAGGGTTCTCTCCACTTAAATGGGGGAAAAAAAGTTACTTCCAACTCCAGATCACCCCATCTACCTCCAAGAAATGAGGTAGATGGGGTGATCTGGAGTTGGAAGTAACTTTTTTGGTTGGTTGGCTGGCTGGCTGGCTGGCTGGCTGGCTGGTTGGTTGGTTAAGAGTCACTTACTTAGGCTGGGTGTGATGGTTCACACCTGTAATCTCAGCACTTAGGGAGGCCAACGCATGTGGATCACTTGAGCTCAGGAGTTTGAGATCGCCTGGGCAACATGGTAAAAACCCATCTCTATAAAAAAAAATATAAAAATTAGCTGGGCATGGTGGTGTGTGCCTGTAGTCCCAGCTACGCCAGAATTGGAGGTGGGAGGATCACCGGTGAAGGTTGCAGTAAGTTGAGATCACACCACTGCACTCCAGCCTGGGTGACAGAGTGAGACCTCGTCTCAAATAAAAAAAGTGACTTACTTGACTGCTTATCTTCACTCACACTCACTCCTCATATTATGGTAGTCTGCTTCTGTACCCACAACTAGATTCTGAAACGCTTCTCACCAAAGTCACCAATGACATTCCTGCTGCTAACTCCAGTGAAGCATCTCCATCTTCATCTGGTAGAACCTCCCTGTTGCATATGACACCACTGATCACTTCTTGAATTGCTTCTCTTTCCTTGACTCCAGTCACCTCATCCCCATGGCTCTTCTGACACACCACACAACGTTGCTTCTGACAAAGAAACTGATTTCACAGCAGACTGAAGCAATGAGCTAAGGCTCAAAGAATTCACAAGAAGCAGCTAACATTATAGAATGGTTGGAATGGCTATCAAAAAAAAAACAGTTTTGGTGACAAATGAGAGACAGAGACCATGGTTTACAACATTAGAGTGCTGTTCTGCCAGATGGAATATGTGCTTCAAATCAGCTACAAATCTGTATGACTTTTTTAAAAATCCATAGACAAAATACATAATTACAGAAAACAAAAGGAAGAAGTGAGAATGGCTCTTAATCTTTTTTTTTTTTTTTTTTTTTTTTTTTTTTTTTTTTTTTTGCAGATTGGGGGTGGGCTCCCAGGCTGGAGCACAGTAGCATGATCTCAGCTCACTGCAACCTCCACCTCCCAGGTTCAAGCACATTGAACTCCTGACCTCAGGTGATCCACCTGCCTCAGCCTTCCAAAGTGCTAGGATTATAGATGTGAGCCACCGTGCCCAGCCGGCTCTTATTATTATACCTGATGATCTCTGCATATTTCGAGGTCTTGGTTGCCAGGGGAGGAAGACTTCTAACAGGAGACGAATATGGTCCTATTTGATCTGAAAGTTGAGGCTTCCTGGTGGTCGTTTGTGTTTCTCCAGCCACTGAACAGACAGAGAAGGGATATACTCTTGTTACTGGGGTCTCTTATCCTACCAAGGGGATCTGATCCCTGCTTAGTTTTCTCATAACTACGTTAACCAACTCATACCAGTTTGTCTAAGACTTTTTCACTTTTATCACTCAAAATCTCACATGCTGGAAAATCCCTTAGTCCTACGCAACCTGGGACAATTGGTTGCCAAACTAACTTATGTAGGACGTTGAAGACACTCAATACCTTTGCGTTAGAGTAGATCTTGTTTATGCCAAGCAGAATCCATCCTGATCCTCCCAAAGTAAATCCTTGATGACATACAAACTTATTTTGCATCCCAGGGATAAATGTTTGCAGATAGCATTGGCTGGCTCCTTCACTGGCTTACTTTTTTTTTTTTTTTTTTTTTGAGATGGAGTCTTGCTCTATCACCCAGGCTGGAGTGCAGTGGCATTATCTCGGCTCCCTGCAACCTCTGTCTCCCGGGTTCAAGCAATTCTCTTGCCTCAGCCTCCCGAGTAGCTGAGATTACAGGCATGCACTACCACATGTGGCTAATTTGTTGTATTTTTAGTAGAGACAGAGTTTCACCATATTGGCCAGGCTGGTCTCGAACTCCTGACCTCGTGATCTGCCCACCTCAACTTCCCAAAGTGCTGGGATTACAGGTGTGAGCCACTGATCCCGGCTTCACTGGCTTACTTCTATCCACAGGCATCACCTCAGTGGCTCGTATGCCTTTGAGAATGTAGTAGTGCTTCCTTGACAAGCTGAAGGGAAAACCCTACATGTCACATACTTGAGCTCCTTTTTGTTCTTTACTTATCTTTTCCAAGAATGATGTACTACTCGATCTTTAGTTTTTTAAATGAATTCTCTCATTAATTTTTTCAGCACCATAGAAACATTTATGTTAGTTCAAGAAGAAATCACAGAAATAAATCATCTAACACAAACCCAAATATTTCATGTTCATCTGCAATTGCTCTGTTATTAAAACGTTGTTATTTTTGTTTTGGTTTATGATTTGTCATGTTCACCAGGCATTCATTTCCTCAACTGACCAAAAATCACACTTGCACATTTGATGTAATTTATTTTTGTTTGTGTAATGATCATGAACTCTGACTTTCAAAACCTCAGCGTTCTCTAGCATCTCATCAAAAATCACTACTCAATAAGAGCTTGTTGATGAGGGACCTTGGTCTGCTAGGTCCCATTTTCTACTGTGTCTTGGTAATGACATCCGTGATTGTCAAAAGATCTGCTTCCATATGGACCTGTCTTACAGCACCAACCACAGAGTAGAACTCAAAAACCAAGATTAAGATTTATTTCATTTGATATAAGAAACAACTGAGATAAAACAATGCCATCCCATAAAACCTCCACTGGTGCTAACCTCAAATAATGGGGTAAATAGACTACGGGTCTTGTATTATGCTTCTGTGAATCAGTGCTCTTTTTGAGGTTAACAATAAAGTAGAACAGAATTTGTGACACCATTTAAATTGTAACCAAGAAATACTCATTATGCTCAGAAATTCACTCCAGTTTGTCAGAGTCCACTTCCTGTAATATTACCAAGAAAGAAAGAGGATTTCTAAAGAAAAATATTTTTTTACCACTTTTTTCCTTCTTTGAGTTTAAAATTTATTATTTTATAACTTAATTTTCTTCTGTTTAGTGTATTGGGACTGTTATGGGAGATCTCAATTCCCACTGGTTCAGGAGTTTGAAAAGAAACCAAGGTTATAGAAGCACAAAGATCAGCAGCAACAAACTCCTTTCAGCTTCTAGCCTGACAATAGAGGATGTAATGTTAAGACTGCTGAAAAGACCAGACCCAAGCATCAGTGCTCCACAAGTTCTAGAAATAGTTTTGTCAAAAGTCATTTATTATGGAGAAAAGAAAATAGCAGGTATCTCACAAAGAAAGAAGTTTTTGCATTTCTTTTTCTTTCTTTTTTCTTTTTTTGAGACGGAGTTTTGCTCTATCGCCAGGCTGGAGTGCAATGGTGCAATCCCAACTCACTGCAACCTCTGCCTCCTGGGTTCAAGCAATTCTTCCGCCTCAGCCTCCCAGGTAGCTGGGACCACAGGCGCGTGCTACCACACCCGGCTAATTTTTGTATTTTTAGTAGAGATGGGGTTTCACCATGTTGGCCAGGATGGTCTCGATATCTTGACCTCATGATCTGCCTACCTCGGCCTCCCAAAGTGCTGGGATTACAGGCATGAGCCACCGGGACCGGCCAGAAGTTTTTAATAAAAGGAGGAGTTCAAATTAACAGCCAGAGCTTTACACAAAGCTTCAAGTTGAATAATTTCTAAACTTATTTTTTTCCAGTGTCTTTTCACAAATCTTTTAGTTACTCTTGTCCCATCGGTGGTAGGAGTCTATGTTAAGCAGGAAGCTATTATCAAATAGCTTCAGAGTAAAACCAGAGGTGTGAGATATTTTATTCAGAAGTCAGGGAAATTTAAGGTGGCATCTCATAGATCCTTGCAGACAGACAGAAGGCGGCCTTCTGAGGATTTTAAGAGTTTATTTTGCAGACTTTTTCTGTTAAAACAGCAGGGTCTCTAGGAATGTAAGGCCATTCTCCCACAACAGCTTCAGAGAGTCTAAGAAAGATAAATATTTACATCAAGAGGTTTATGGGCTTGGCTTTTATTTGATGGGTGGATTATAAACTGACACTCAGGAAGTCCACAGAGTTTTTAAGGCAATTATATTAGCTTGATCTGAGAAAGAGACAGTACAGCACTTACCCTGATTTTACCAGAATTTTTCAAAGTGTAACTCACAAATTGTGATCCACACCAGACCTCTTGTCTGAATTTTGCAGGGGTGTGGAGGGAGAGGAAAGAATGGAGGCATATACAGGAATCAACATTTTTAATAGATAATACGTATATATATTAAAATTTGACATTGTAGCTGGGTGTGGTTGCATACCCTTGTAGTCCCAGTGACTCAAGAGGCTGAGGCAGAAATATAGGTTGAGCCCAGGAGTTCGAGGCTACAGTGAGCTATGATTGCATCACTGCACTCCAACCTGGGAAAAGAAAAATTGACATCTACCTCAAACAGACCTACTCATTCCTAAAGATATTATTTCAATGATAATGCTTCCCATTTTCTCATGTTGGAATATCACTGCTTTCCATTCTGCAAATATTATCCATAGTTAAATTTTGTGCTTTTTTTTTTTCTTTAGTAAATAGTGGTAGATCAACTGGACAAGGAAATATGATGCCTATCTCATATATACATGCACAAAAAATAATTTGAAATGGACATAGACTTGAGTATGAAGAATGAAATAATGCTTTTAGAGGAAAACATAGGAGAATACCTATGAGAGTGTATATTTGTATAAACAATTGAGGAAACCTGCAGTAACTTAAAGCTAAACACATGTGTACTCTATGAACCAGAAATTCCACTTCAGTATTTACACCCAACAGAAATGAGTGTGTATATCACCAAAATGCATCTACAAGAAGGTTCATAGCAAAAAAACTAAAAGCCACTTGTATGTTCATCAACAGTAGAATGGATTAAAAAATGATATTGTGTATTCATACAATGAGATACTATACAGCAATAAAAAACCAAATTACTGTTACATGAAACAGCATGGATGAATCTCATAGACATGAGACTGAACAAAAGAAAGTAGACACATACTGTATCATTCAATTTATATGAAGTTCAAGAACAGATGAAACTAATTGATGGTGATACAGGTTCAGAACAGTAGTTACCTTTTGGAGTGGGGCAGCATTCACTAGAAGGGGACATAAAGGAGCCCTCCAATAAGCTGGGAATGTTCTACATATTGATCTAGGTGGTACTGTATACTGGAATATACAGTCATAAAATTTCATTGAGCTGTATGGCTAAGATTTGTGTGCTTCGCTATACCAAAGTTGTATTTCAATTTGGAAAAAAAGTAATAAGTGAAAACAAAATTGAACCCATCTTTCCAAGGGGCTGAGTGAAGAAAAGTAGATAAGGGTATAAGTGAAACTAGGTTGGTCATGTATTGATAAATGTTGAAGTTGGGTGATAGGTATATGGAGGCTCATTGTATTTTCTCATTTAAAAATTTTCCATTAAAAAAAACCCTTTTATCCATTCTAATAGGCCCATTTCAAAGACACTTTTTCCATAAAGCTGTAAGACTTTCTCTCTTCTTCCTTTGAAATTCGAAAGCATTTTACTTCATCAGGAGAAACTCTTTTAACCAGCCTCCACTTAGCTAATTCTCCAAACTAAGTGGCTGTCTCCTCTCTGCTCCATACTGACTTTGTATATGGAACACAAAAAAGTATAGACTATATTAGTATTCCCAGGCACTTCTATGCCTACAATTGAGTGGGCTTACCAAGGATCAGTGGTGTTTCTCATAAACCTGTTCATATCAGCTGGGCATGGTGGCTCACGCCTGTAATCCCAGCACTTTGGGAGTCCAAGGCAGGTGGCTCACAAGGTCAAGAGTTCAAGACCAGCCTGGCCAAGCTGGTGAAAAACCCTGTCTCTACTAAAAATACAAAAATTAACTGGATATGGTGGTGGGCGCCTGTAATCCCAGCTTCTCAGGAGGCTGAGACAGAGAACTGCTTGAACCCGGGGGGGCGGAGGTTGCAGTGAGCTGAGATCACACCACTGCACTTCAGCCTGGGCAACAGAGCAAGACTCTGTCTCAGAAAAAAAAAAATCCTGTTCATGTCAGATATCTGTTACTGTATTTTCATAATTTAGCCAAATACTAAGTACAAAAAAGAGTTGTTTGCTAAAACTATGTTAATTACTTTGGAAAGAGTTGGTAAAAGCAAATAGCTAGAAACTTTAATGTCAAAGTAGGTGTGTATATAACTCTGAATATATGAAAATAACTCAATTATATAATTTTAAAAAAGGAGTAGATCTATAAAACCATCATATTTCATTTAAAAAAAAGGAGTGGATTTTATGGTATGTGAATGTTATCTTAATAAAGCTGTTACAAAAAATTAGTTGTGGGTGAGATAACTATAAAAGGTTACAAAAACTTTCAAAAAATCCAGAAGACCTTTGCAATGACCTCGCAAATACCTTTACTTTCTCATTTCTCTCTCAAGAAAATGTAAAGAGTAACATTGGGTTTGCAGGATATGGGAAGCAAAAGAGAAACTATAAAGAAAATCATAGATAATGCTTTATGAGCGTGATTTATGCCAGAAAGACAAATGAAGAACTGCAATCAGCAAACCTATCCCCAAAGAAATCTTGGCCCTACATCATACCATTGGAGAATAAATTACATTGGTATGTTTTAGGATAAACCAAAATTTTTAAAGATTAATATATTATTATTATTTCCTTATTGATAATTCCACATACAGTAGTCCCCCTTTATTCATGGTTTCACTTTCCACATTTTCAGTTATGTGCAGTTGAGAAATATTCATGGAAAATTCCAGAAATGATCGATTCATAAGTTTTAAATTGTATGCCATTCTAAGTAGCATTATGAAATCTCAAGCCATCCAGCTTCATCTCACCCAAGATATGAATCATCTCTTTGTCCAACATATCTACACCATATACACTCCTCACCTGTTAGTCACTTAGTAGCTATCTTGCTTAACGGATTGAAAAAACATAGTTTGTTTGACTCTGGAACAACATGGGCTTGAAATGCATGGGTTCACTTATACGTGGATTTTCTCCTGTCTCTGACACCCCTCAGACAGTAAGACCAACCCCTCCTCATCCTCCTCCCCTTCCTCCTCAGCCTACTCAACATGAAGAAGGTGAGGGTGAAGACTTCTATGATGATCCACTTCCACTTAATGAAGAGTAAATATATTTTCTAGTTTTTGTGATTTTTCTTAATATTTTTTCTCTAACTTACTAAGAATACAGTATATAACATATATAACCTAAAAAATACATGTTAATCAACAATACATGTTATTGGTAAGTTAAATTTTAGAGAGTCAAAAGTTATATTTGGATTTTTTTTTTTTTTTTTGAGATGGAGTCTCCCTCTGTTGCCTAGGTTGGAGTGCAATGGTGTGATTTTGGCTCACTGCAACCTTCGCCTCCCGGGTTCAAGCAATTCTCCTGCTTCAGGAGGATTGTAGATGCTCATCATCACCCCCAGCTAATTTTTGTATTTTTAGTAGAGATGGGATTTCATCACGTTTTTCAGACTGGTCTCCAACTCCTGACCTCAGGTGATCCACCCGCCTTGGCCTCCCAAAGTGCTGGGATTACAGGCACGAGCCACCACACCCAGCCATATGTGGATTTTTGACTGTGCAGGGGGATGGGCACCCCTACTCTCCACATCATTGAAGGGTCAACTGTATATATAGGGTTTAATACTATTTGCAGTTTTAGGCATTCACTGGAAGTCTTGAATTGTATCCTCCACAGACAGTGAGAGACTATGACATACATGTGTGCTTTATTGAGATATAATTCATTTTTTTTTTTTGTCTTTTTGGTTTTTTTTCCTTTTTGTGGAGAACAGGGTCTCGCTATATTGCCCAGGCAGGTCTCGAACTCCTGGGCTCAAGCTATCCTCCCGCCTCTGCCTCCCTAAGAGCTGGGATTACAGGCGTGAGCCACAGCGCCCGGCCTATTGAGATATAATTCATAAACCTTACAATTCACTCCTTTAAGGTATATAATCCAATGATTTTAGTATATTAAGAGTTATGCAACCATCACACAATCAATTTATTTTTATCATCCCAAAAAGAAATCCCATATCGATTAGCAGTCAATCCACATTTTACTGCAGGACCCTCTCTTGGAAATGAGTAATCTACTTTCTGTCTCTATTAATTCGCCTATTCTGGACATTTCATGTAAGTAGAATCATACAATTTGTGGTCTTTTGTGATTGACTTCTTTCACTAAGCATTTTTTCAAGGTTTATCCATGTTATAACCTTATAGCACTTCATCCCTTTTTTGGCTAAATAATATTTTGTTTGGATATACTGCATGTTGAATACGTATTCATCAGTTGATGGACAGTTGTTTCCATTTTTTGGTCATTATGCAGAATGCTTCTATGAACATTAGTGTACAAATTTTCATGTGGATGTATATTTTCCTTTTTCTTGGGGATATACCTAGGAGTGGAATTGCTAGGTCTTATAATAACTGTAAGGTTTAACTTTTTGAAGAACTTCCAAACAGTTTTCTGTAGCAGCTGCACCGAAACAGTATATGAGGGTTCCAGTTTTTCCCCATCTTTACCAATACTTGTTATTATCTGCTTTTTAAAATTATAGCCATCCTAGGATGTGTGAAGTGGTGTCTCATTGTGGTTTTGATTTAAATTTCTTTCTTTTTTTTTTTTTTAATGAGACGGAGTCTCACTCTGTCGCCCAGGCTGGAGTGCAATGGTGTGATCTTGGCTCACTGCAACCTCTGTCTCCTGGGTTCAAGCAATTCTTTGCCTCAGCCTCCCGAGTAGCTGGGATTACAAGTGCCCGCCACCACATCCCACTAGTTTTTGCATTTTTAGGAGAGATGGCGTTTCACCATCTTGGCCAGGCTGGTCTTGAACTCCTGACCTTGTGATCCACCTGCCTTGGCCTCCCAAAGTGCTGGGATTACAAAAGTGAGTCATTTCTTTGATAGGTAATGATACTGAACATCTTTTTGTGTACTTACTGGCCATTTGTTTATCCTCTTTGGGAAATGTCTATTCAGATCCTTTACCTATTTTTAATTGGGCTATTTGTCTTTTTATTATTGTTATAAAAGTTACTTATGTATTCTAGATATAAATCCCTTAATAACATATATGATTTGAACAAGGTTTTTAATAACTGAACAAATAGTTCCAATAGTCAACTGAGATTCTTTTATTTTCTCTTTTATCCCAATGTTTATTTTAGGTTAAGGTGGTCCATGTGCAGGTTTGTTACATGGGTAACTGAAACTCTATATGCTTTGTTTATGGCAGTTGCCATATTTTAGATCTTATTATAGCTATCTGTGCACTTTATCCTTTGAATATTCTTTACCAGGGTGTATATTTCCAGCTGATGGTGGGTCTAGAGTTTGTTACCGATTGGAAAACTGGGACACCATCACCAAAAGAGGAAATGGATTAAGGCTTCCAAAAACAACAGCTGAGCACCACAGCATGCAACTAAATAAACTGCATCTTACCTTCAGAACAGAGCTTTCAGGGGTGGGGGAATCTCCCGCTTAATTGGAATCAGCGGCTGCAATATTAACTCACGGTCATCCGATTGGGCTCAATGACCTACCTGTGCCCCAAAACAGTCAACGTTCATCTTTTATTCTCTCCATGACTTAGTAGTTTCTTAAACATAGTGAGTGTTCAGTAAATAGTTTGACTAGAAATTATTCCGCCAGGCCAAACAAATTCTCAACCCATATTGTGTAAGTAAAAAGGAGACCTTAGGTAGTGTACTCTTGACTAATAGAATAAACAAAGGCAAAGCTTAGAGTTATGCCACTTAATATTAGTCAAACGTCCATTTGCAGTAGAACTGAGGAAGGACTGTCTCAGTGATGACAGAAACCAAGCTCACATTCCTTGAACACCGAAGGGAATAATTTATTGCTTGATGTCACAGAAAAGTCCAGGGAGAGTTTGGTTTCAGGCACAGAGAGACCCAGAGACTCAGGAATCCCTCACTCTTGCTTTCGTGTATCAGCTTCATTCTCTCGAAGGCTCTCTTTGGGAGTTTCCACCAATAGATTTAGGCTTTCACCCTATGAGATTGGTAACCCTAGGGAAAGGGGAAGATCTCTTTCCTAATAGTTCTAACCAAAGTCTGGAGTTGATTTGAATCTGGTAGAGTTCAGGTCACATGCTGACCTCTGAAAAAACCACTGTTGTTTTAGGAGAAAGGACTTTGTCAGTTTCTGAGGCTCGAATTACATACCTACTGATGAAGCCAGTGTTGGGGTCAGCTCCCTCTGAGTCATATGGACTAAAAGTGGGAAAGAGGTGATTGCCCTCAGGAAAACTGGAGTAATGTTACCAAAGAAAGAGAGAACAGACACCAGGCTTCCATAAAGTACAGACGAGCACTGTAGCAAGCAGCTGAGTGAAATGCATCTCATCTTCGGAACACAGCCTGGGTCCTCCTTTACTGGAATCAGCCTGGTGCTGTATAAATGCACAGGAATCTGACCCACCAGGGCTCAAAACCAAGCTCTGAGCACAATTGTTGTACAACCTTGGGCTACTTTCCTGACATCTTGGAACTCAAATTCCTCATATGTAAAAAGGAGGAGAATGAAAGTTACCACTCAGAGTTATTGTGAAGAATAAGTGAAATAGATTTGCGAGAGAATGCAGCTAGCATAATCATGTGGTTAATGCTCACAAAACGTCTTATCTTCATTGTTCTTTATCTTTAAAACTTGCTTTTTTTTTTTTGACAGTCTCACTCTGTTGCCCATACTGGAGTGTAGGGGCATGATCTCAGCTCACTGCAATCTCTGCCTTCCAAGTTCAAGCCATTCTCAGCCTCCTGAGTAGCTGGGATTACAGGATCGTGCCACCACACCCAGGTAATATTTGTAATTTTAGTAGAGACAGCGTTTCACCATATTGGCCAGGCTGGTCTTGAACTCCTGACCTCAAGTAATCCACCAGCCTCAGCCTCCCAAAGCGCTGGGATTACAGGTGTGAGCCACTGCACCCAGCCAAAAAACTTTAATTTTAAAGGAAGTTTTCCAGAACTAGGCTTGTTCCATTCAATAAGTAGATTGAGTAACAACTATGCACTTAGCTTCACGTGACACTGAAGGGAATATGAAGAAGAAAGAAGAAAAATTCTGTTTATGCTCAGATAGGACAACCTCTGCTATTTTCCTTCTGAAGCTTTGCAGAGAGCAGTAAATTGTAGTGGAAGGAGGTTTGGGAGTAAAGACTCCACAAGATATTGAAGTCTCTAGGGGAATCTCATTGTAGCATTCCTCTTCCCAGCCTGGATTCTGAACAATTTGAGAAATAAAAAGCAAAGGTGAAGCACATGGAGGCAAACTGTCACCTTTAGAACCAATAAAGATGAATTGGAATTCCGGGCATGGTAGGCCAAGGCAGACTTCATCATTAGAGACAGAGCCCCTGGACGGGAAGAGGAAGGAGATAAAGCTGAAGCAAGCCAGCCAGGGCAAGTCACTTTGACACCCCAGGGACAGGAAGGGACCAGGAGTAGGTCACCTGAAACTAGGAACTGCAGAAAGATATTCCCCATCACTGGGTTTTTCCGCTCCTCAGATGTGTGATGCTGGATGAATCCATTCATCCCCTATCATCATTATCTTTTCTAAACTGAGGGATTTTACTAGATCATCTCTGAAATTTCTTCCAAGTCTAGAATTGTATGATTATATAAATTCCTAGGCCCATAGTAAATCATCTAAGAGCTCATATGGCCTTATTTCAAAGGGAAATTACAGATCTTTTACACTTGAATCTGGAATTGCTGTTGTAAATGTTTAGCTACTATGACTTGAATTACACTTTTGTTTCAGAGGTTGACTTTATGAAGATCCTTAGAAAGTTTTAAAGTTAAATATGATTCTTCTTCTTACCTTTAATCATCACTTTTACATTTCATTTGAGGCCTGGGATAAAAAGTCACTGACCCATGAAGTATCTTCCTCTTGCAAGCTGGGCAAATGGATCCACAACAACATGAAACCCAGCATCACACTGACTGTTCAGGATCTGACTGTGTCTGCTGGGTTGAGTCTCCTGGCCACCAGAAGCCCAGAGCTCTGGCCCAGGCTGAGATGCAAAAGCCATAAGCACAGCGGGGAGAGAGGAAAGTAACAGAAGGAGGCTGTGACTTTGAGGTGTGAAATAAAGGAGAATCAACAATACTCTGCCTATTCGTGAGCACCTCGGTGTGCTCCAGAACTTTCATTTCTAAAAGTTAAATAGGAACCTTTGTCCAGGGATAGCCTCAGATGTCCTTATTAAATCTCAGCTTGAAGCCCCTTCTGCCAGTTCTTCCCTGATTTTATGGTAAGTCTCATAATGCGTGATCCTGGACCCACAACCCTGTATCATATGGAAAAATAATGCAGGTCGGGCACGGTGGCTCATGCCTGTAATCCCAGCACTTTGGGAGGCCAAGGTGGATGGATCATTTGAGGTCAGGAGTTTGAGGCCAACCTGGCCAACATGGTGAAACCCTGTCTCTATTAAGAAAGAAAATACAAAAATTAGCCAGGCATGATAGTGAACATCTGTAGTCCCAGCTACTCAGGAGGCTGAGGCAGGAGAATTGCTTGAATCCGAAAGGTGGAGGTTGCAGTGAGTTGACATCACGCCACTACACTCCAGCCTGGGTGATAGAGCGAGACTCCGTCTCAAAAATAAATAAATAAATACATACATACATAAATTTAAAATGATGTTGAACGACAGTGAGTTACATTCACCTCATTGGGAAGTTGTGTTGCCAAGAGTGTGAGTGTGGCTGGAAAGATTAATGAAAGGTTTGTGTTTTGGTTTGTGGCTTTCGTCACTGCTTGCTTCTCTGCCTCTTAAGCTGCCCATTTGATTCAAATTAAGCAGTGTTTCTCAGACTGTGCATGCCAGCATACCGTACGTGCAGCTGCTGCCTTCCATCCATCACAGCCTAACTTACCCGGCTCCAAGTTCCAGGTCAGCCTTTCCTGATTGCATTCCTTGTCCCCGTCATGCTTCGAGCTGCCCTCCTTCTGGCTGTTCATCACCCAGCAATTGTTGCTGTTAGCTGTCTTTCTCACATGACCAGTCCTGCAAAGTGTGCCAGAGAGGAGTGCCAGTGGACTGGCTGCATGCCAGGATGTCGCCTGGAATCTGTTAGTGCTCTTAAGCATCATGGATAAATGCCACTGGTGAAACCTGTGTGAAGCCAACTGTAATATCCAAGGACATCTAAGGCCCAGCTCTTTGTCGATGAAGTTAGAAATCATCCTTGATTCTGTCTGGGCTGCCATATGAACTAGTGCTTAAATATAATTCAGGCTGTTTAGCGCTGCTCTGTTTCATATCTCCAAGGGCCATTTTGAGGACTGAATGAGTTAATGTAGATAAAGCATGTAGAACAATGCCTGTCACATTAAAAGCTCTATGAGTGTTTGCTATTACTATTTTCTTTTCTTTTCTTTTTTTTTTTATTTAGAGACGGGGTTTCACCATGTTGGTCAGGCTAGTCTCAAACTCCTGACCTCAGATGATCCGCCCGCCTCGGCCTCCCAAAGTGCTGGGATTACAGGCGTGAGCCACTGCGCCCAGCCTGCTATTGCTATTTTCTACTCACTCTGCTTATTGTGCTTAGGTTGACCACTTCAGATCATTTATTTATTCCTTTAATCAATATTTACTGAGTGCCTATGATATTCTGGGCATTATGTACAGTGATCCATTTCCTTACGGTAAGCTTTGGCATGGTCATCTGGAAATCATTTTGCACTCTTTGTTGTACTTATTATGGAGGCAGTAAGAACCCAGAGAAGAAACCACTGACCAGTGCACCTCAGCATGCAGATCCTTAGGCAGCCTCTCCTGAGGTTCCCATGCTCCCAGAACAGCATAGAAAGAACAGAGGTAGACAGGGGCCAGTGAAAGACACAGTGTCAAGACATTTGCCCCTTCCCCTAATCCTCTTCTCTCTAGAACTTTGAGGTATTTCTAGCCAAGGGGAAGGTTGGAGGGAGAATAGGGGTGGATAAAGGTGGAGGTATGGAGAAATCTTGCAAATGACTAAGCTTAACTTTATGCCAATATGGCAAGATAAAAATTCAAAATGGAATTAAGTTGATTTAGAGAAAATCACTATGGTAAAGCATATAAAATTGCTGCTATCTGACAATTTTTGACATGCAAAAACATCAAATTGATGTGGTTCAGCATATAAAAGGTGCAATATTTCATGTACTTCCTGAGTTAGTAGAAAACATTCATAGTTGCCACACCTGCTTTAAATTTTTCATTGTCTTAGAAAAGCTCAGATATAAGAAATCTTCATTAAGACTGTCTGGCCTTAAATTGAAAAGTAAAGACAAATTTAGGAACATGACCTACCTGTGTTAGAAATTTGATGAATGATAGCTCAGAAGCCTAGATAACAACTGACATGTGGAAGTCTTAATCACTCTATAAACCAACATCAATTGATTGGATTTCCTTTCTTTAGTCCATTTTCTAACTGAATCCTAGTAATACTGCTTCACAAAATGGGTTTATTAAAAAGCTCAGCAATATTAGAGATCTCCAGAAATTTTCCAGCATCAAAGTAAATGGTAGGCTGTATTCCTGCCAATTTCTTTATCCTTACTAAATGTTTAGGTATATTCTTATCTGGTTGGCTCCAGAGTACAGGCACATTTTTTAAGGGTGACTCTCTGTATCACCAAGATTATAGACAGTCCATCTAAAATGAATGCCTATGCACGTGTTACACATTTTAAAAACAAGTATACTCAACGTCCAAGCAAATTCTCTGGAAATTTACTTGAAGAAGATAATGAGAGACATACATAAACATTTAGGTGCAATGGTTGTATCAGTCAGAAAATAACTGGCATGCTCAAACCAAGATAATTAGAGTGGTATTAATTTATAAAGGTGTGGAGAAGTTGTAGAAAACTGCAAGGGGGCTGGGCATGGTGGCTCATGCCTCTAATCCAAGCACTTTGGAGGCCAAGGCGGGCGGATCACCTGAGGTTCGGAGTTCAAGATCAGCCTGACCAACATGGTAAAACCCTGTCTTTAAAAAAAAAAAGAAAGAAAGGAAGAAAACTGCAAGAGATGGTGCAGGTGCCCAGGGCTAGCAACAGCAGCAAAGTTATCACCACCCTTAGGCCCAAAAGAAAAGGACAAGGGAGGGGCAGGTTCTGAGAACTGGGAAGGAAGTGTTGTATGGAGCTGGCCACCTTGAGAAGACTGCCCTTTGGCGGAGGAGCACAGCCAGTTCCAGGAGCCCTCACAAGGAAGGAACAAGAGGACGGACACTCTGATCTCACCCTGGTCCCTCTAGTCTCCTGCTGAAGAGAAGTGTTGCCTGAAGCTGACTGGAAGCCAGAGGGCAAAGCAACCAGTTAACATAATCCCTGAAGAAGAGTAGAGCCAAGAGAAAGATAGAAAAGGGTAGAAAGTAGATATGCAGGAATGAACAGAGATATCTGGCATAAAGATGTTCATTGAGGCACTGTTTATAATAACATAACATTGGAAATAATCTAAATGTCCCAAACTGGAAGGAAATGGAAACAATTTAAGGTATATGTACCAAGTGAAGTGCTATGCAACCATTCCAAATATTGATGCAGAAAAGCTCACAAAATTGTATAATGTGATTTACTTTTTCTTGAAAAAGTATATAGGTATATAGATATGTGTTTTTCTATGCATATACATACATACACAATAAATGTACATGCATTCATAGAAAAAAAGACTTAAAGTACGGCCAGTATTTAAAGTACGGTGGCTCATGCCTGCAATCCCAGCACTTCGGGAGGCTAAGGCAGGCAGATCACCTGAGGTCCGGAGTTTGAGACCAGGCTGGCCAACATAGTGAAACCTTGTCTCTACTAAAAATACAAAAAATGAGCCAGGCATGGTGGTGCACATCTGTAATCTCAGCTATGCAGGAGGCTGAGGCAGGAGAATCCCTTGAACCCAGGAGGTGAAGTTTGCAGTGAGCCGAGATCACACCACTATACTCCAGCCTGGGCAACAGAGCAAGAACCTGTCTCAAAAAAAAAAAAAGACTTAAAGTATATAAACCAAGATGTAAATAGTGGTTATTACAAGGAGAGTAGGATTATAGGAAATTTTATCTAGATTCTTTTTTTCTTGATAAGCAGGAAAATTTAATATAAAGAATTATTGACTGTAACAGGGCAACAGAGAAACAAGGAGTTGGCTAGTTAAAGTAAAGAGAATGCCAAAGAAGTGGAGAATGGCAGGTAGGAGCAGCCACAACCCCTAGGTCTGAGATAAATTTCCCAGGAAGAAGCCCTCTCAGAGCTCAGATCAAGATCTTGTGGGAGACGGTATAGCTGTGGTTTAGTAGCTGGCAGTGAAGTTACTGTGCTGCTGTGCTGTTAAAAGTTGCTTAAAGTCCATGCTCTAGGATGCTAGGGAATGCTGTTCACCAGGAGGTGACTCACTGGAGGCATCCTGCTACAAAACCAACTGAAAGTCAGAGTGTTAGAGAAATGTCTGGCCATAGGAGCCTTGCCAAGACAGCACACTGAAACCAGGAAGGAAAACCCTGTCCTTCTGCAAGGTAACTCTGGCTCCCAACTCCAGCTCCCTGTACTGACAAATCTTAATATATGTGCCAGTTGGCAATGAGAAAATATAGAAAGAGCTCAGCTCCATTTTTGCAGAGCAAGTAATAAAGGATGATTTGAGAGCTGAGAGGCAATACACTGATAGCTGGCACACACTCCAAATCTTACCACCTAGAGATACTACTTATGAACACATACAGATATCAATATCATTTATAACCTGTTATTTTCCTGCAATAGCATAGTGTGGACATCTTTAAATGCCAATAACTATGATCTGCATCAACATTTTTCATTGTTGAGTAGCATATATGCACTTTGTTTTATATAACTGATTCCCTATTGGTTAATATTTAAATTGACTACTGTTTTTTACTATTATAACTAATGCTGTGTTCAACATTTTTAAATGATTATTTTATTGTACTAAATTATTATAAGTTGAATTGTTGGATCATCTGTTCTATGTTAAATTGATAAGAGTAAATGCTGGGTGCATTATTTATTTGTTTTAGCAAGAAAGATTTTTTTTTTCATTTTGTGGATTCCTCAATAAAGCATGACAAAGATGCTATCTTAGACATCTGATCTGGTATCCAAGTCAAATAAGGTCAAGTACCAGTATGGTTCTAAGAAGACTTTTTCTGAGAGCCTTGTAGCCTGGCCAGGGAAACTAATTGGCAAAGATGGCATGTATCTACCCTGGCTTTTTCACTAAAATATAGGATTAAAAAGAAAACTTTATTTTTCAGAGCAGTTTTAGGATCACAGCAAAATAGAATGAAAGTGCAGAGAGTTCCCATACGCCCCCTGTCCCCGACCCAATCTCCGCTATCGGCATCCCGTTGATATATAATTATCGTTAAAGTCCATAGTTTACATCTGGGTTCACTCTGGGTTTGTTCATTCTTTGAGTTTTAACAATGTTTAATGACATGAACTCACTATTATAGTATCATACAGAATAGTTTCACTGCCCTAAAAATCCTCTGTGCTCTGCCTGTTCCTCCCTCCCTCCCCATAGCCCCTGGAAACGACTAATCTTTCTGTCTCTGTAGTTTTGTCTTACAGTTTTTACATTCTTCCAAAATGTCATATAGTTGGAATCATACAGTATGTAGCCTTTTAATACCAGCTTCTTTCACTCAGTAATATGCATTTATGCATTTCCTCTGTGTCTTTTCATGGCCTGATGGTTCTTTTTTTATTTAAAAAAGTACTGAGTAATACTACATTGTCTGGATGTACCACAGTGTATTTATCCATTCACCTACTGGAGGACATCTCAGTTCCTTTCAAATTTTGGCAAATATGAATAAAGCTGTCATAAACATCCATGTGCAGGTTTTTGTATGGACCTGAGTTTTCAGTTTATTTGGGTAAAATTCTAATTAAGATATCTTGATGGTTCTATGTGGTATGTTTATACTGCTACTATTTGCATGTAAAGCCATAACACAAATAAATAATTAATGTTATAATTCAAATGGTTTGTCTTATTTCACCACAGAGTAAAGGTTAGAAAATTGTGAAGTTTGCATTTAAGTCCACATTAGTTGTATTGTAAGAGTAAACCAAATTTCATATGGGAGAATGGTTTATTATAAAAGACTATGTAAAATTTAGACAAAAAGGTTGTATATAAATTAAGAGAACAATCCACTTTAAAAATGAAAAGCAGAAGATAGCTAGCTGATCACCAATGATACTTTGTTTAAAATTTAAAAAGGCAAAATGCTTATAAAGCAATCACGTTGATTTGATGGCAATAATGGCTGTTAATTTTCAAAAATAAATGTTTTGCACTAGTCTTACTGTTCATTATGCTGTTATAAGTTTGTAGCATCCAGCATATAACTGTAATTTGAAATCCAAACAAATCCTCAATACACGGAAACTCACATTTGAATGTTCTATTTTAATATCCGAAGCAATATAGAATTATATACACAATAACAAGAGAAAATACTCCTTTAACCCTGCCTTAAATTCCTTAAATTAAAAGGAGACACACAAAGTGCTTGTGTTAAATTTTGATTATGTCAAAAGACAATACAAATCTGTTAGTTAGGTATATTTCTGTAGACTGATTAATACCTGATCCACTTTCTTTCCCAATTATTTTATTTTAAATATATATATATTTTAAAAAGACGAGGTTTCACCATGTTGGTCAGGCTGGTCTTGAACTCCCGACCTCAGGTGATCCGCCTGCCTTGGCCTCCCAGAGTGCTGGGATTACAGGTGTGAGCCACTGCACCCTGCCCCAATTATTTTATTTTAAAACTTTAATGTTGTTGGTGTCAGGAAATGGATTAAATAATCTCTATTCACAAATCAATTGCATCCACTTTTACAGTATGTAAAAGATCCTTACAATTGCCTTTCATTGAATTGGTGTACCATAGTCCACTGTAAAACTGAAAGAATATGGCAATCCTCAATAGTTTTACCTACAAAATGAATGTGCACACTTCGGCACATTTTCTTAGCTTTAAAAGTTATTTAAGGCTGGGAATGGTGGCTTACCCCTGTAATGCCAGCACTTTGGGAGGCCAAGGCGGGTGGATCACAAGGTCAGGAGATGGATACCATCCTGGCCAACATGGTACAACCTTGTCTCTACTAAAAATACAAAAATTAGCTGGTGGGGGGATGGTGCACACCTGTAGTCTCAGCTACTTGGGAGGCTGAGGCAAGAGAATTGCTTGAATCCAGCAGGCAAAGGTTGCAGTGAGCCAAGATCATGCCACTGCACTCCAACCTGGCAACAGAGCAAGACTGTATCTCAAAAAAAAAAAAAAAGTTTATTTTAAAAAGGAATTCAGTAGATTAACTTGTAAATAGTCATCTCAGATTTTGAATCTATAAAAATTTATCACATTGTTGTTGGGACAGATTGAGATAAGGCTACAACTTTTTTCCAAGTTAATATATTGAGAAAATAAAACCATAATTCCACAATAAGTAACTTTTTTTTTTAAAGCAAACCAGTGAAAGAAAAATAAAAATTTTTCATTCACTTATGTATTTATGAGTGGAGAAAAATTATAATGTAAATCCCACTCCTTACAAAACTTAGGTACAAATGACAACACTACAGATAACCTTCTATTTGCTTCTTTTGTTTCACATGAAGACCTTGGAGATTCAACTCATTTTAAGAGAACTAAGTGTGAGTCCTCCAGGGAAATATTACACATACTGGAATTATCTTGTAATTTTTAAGTATATTCCAAAACACAGATGTTTATGCATGCTTTAAACAAACAGTATTTTTTAAAATCAAAGAATCTAAACAAAAAGTATGATAAGCACTGGCATTTAAGTTTTCTGACTTCAGCATTTAAGTAGTCTGACATAGCATTCATTAGTAACCAACTAAGCTGCACAATCTGAATCATGATTTGTTAAATATTACACCCTACTTCCCCAGAACATTCAGGCTGGTTATAAAGTTAAAACTGTGTAAGTAAGTACATAAGCATCATAAGTTATGGACAGCCCCTTGTATAAATTGCTGTTTAGCAATACACAAACTGCTTCAAAATTTATGCTTATGGGTAGACATTCAATTATATCAATAAAACAGCATGTCCTGAAAATATGGGCACATTTTAAAACATACTAAGATGATTCTGTTAACAACAGTTCCACAGTATGACTGAGTAGTAATAAGAATCTACTTTAAAAGCAAAAAAAATAAAAAAAAAAATTTAATCAGCATCGTGAATGATTGATTCAGTATAGCTCCCAGGGAACAGACCAGTCACTTGATTGAAGACTCCTTCATATAAGCCATCATCATTCTTTATAACATAAATGACTGCACCCTCCATAAATGACAGCTCATCATCCCTGTCTTTTGTATAATCATAAACTGCAATGATGTTCTCAATACAATTCTTGGGGGCCCAAGCAGTATTCTTATCTGCATGTGAAACATTATACTGAACTACTGCAACCTCCTCATCTTCATAATCCACTGGAGTGGGTGGTGGTAGAGGTGGAAAGTCATCAAACATGATAACATTATCCAGTGGTGTTGGTGGTGGGGAAGTTGAACTGTCTGATAACCGGGGGTGAAGGTGTAGCTACAGCAATGTGAATACTAACACTACCGCTTCCTTTGTTTTTTTGACTTCCCTTCCTCCACTACTTTAACTGTGTGCCTTGGTTTCTGATTTAATGAAGCTGTCCTG
Organism: Cheracebus regulus; assembly: GCA_963574635.1. Classification (NCBI taxonomy): domain Eukaryota; kingdom Metazoa; phylum Chordata; class Mammalia; order Primates; family Pitheciidae; genus Cheracebus; species Cheracebus regulus. The sequence continues at coordinate 28,046 of CAUYQU010081183.1, forward strand.
CCTGGACTATGATGAGTTCCAAACATAGCAGGACGCATCATATAGTCATTACGGACACCTGGGGGTTTAATGAGTTCCAGGGTTTTATAAGGAGTATTCTGTCCCAACAATCCCTGGCCTCATATGGGAGGAGCTGGTGGTTTGGGGTAGGAGGATTTGTTTTTGGCACTATGCCAATTCTTCCCCCCCTCCCCCACCCAAGATGTAGTTTTGCTTTTGTTGCCCAGGCTGGAGTGCAATGGCAGAATCTGGCTCACTGCAACCTCCAACTCCCAAGTTTAAGCCATTCTCCTGCCTCAGCTTCCTGAGTAGCTGGGATTACAGGTGCCTACCACCACGCCCAGCTCATTTTTTGTATTTTTAGTAGAGACGATGTTTCACCATGTTGGCCAGGCTGGTCTCATCCCTGACTTCAGGTGATCCACCCTCCTTGGCCTCCAAAAGTGCTGGGATTACAGGCATGAGCCACTGCGCCTGGCAGGCATGTGCCAGTTCTTTCAGGCGGGTTATTTACATGCTTGACACCACAGCTCACATCATTTAGAACTATGTACATAATAGGTAACCAAACATACCTTATAAGAAGCTCCATATTTGCAGGTGCCATTATTTTGTGAATTATTGATGTAATCTCTTTATTAATATCCACAATCTGTAAGATATGACTGATGAAAGACTCCATTCTCCAAAGTTGAAAGCCTTGGAAGTTCAGCAACTGGAGTACACTATTGGACACTGCACTTATTTGGTAAGTGACACTAACTAGAGATTGGGTTGTGTAGACCTTGGTCTCTTCTAAAGCTTTTCTCTCATTTTGACAGTAGTTCGTCACCTGGATGTGGTTCTGGTAACTATCAGCACCCTCTTGTAAGACAAGACTTCCTCCTCTAATCACATTTGCAGCTCCACTGAGGCTCCGAGCACCTCATAACCTGGACACAAATCACCTTGCCACCTGGTATTGTCAATTTGTTAATATTTTGTTGAGGATTTTTGTATCTGTGTTCATGGGAGATGTATCTGTAGTTTTCCTGTAATGCCTTTGTCTGATTTTGGTAGTAAGATAATTATGGCCTCACAGAATGAGTTAAGAAGTACTACCTCTGCTTCTATTTCTAGAAGAGATTGTAAAGAATTAATGTAATTTCTTCCTTAAATGTTTGGTAAAGTTGCCAGTGAACCCATCTGGGCTTTCTGTTTTGAAAGGTTATTAATTATTGATTCAATGAATGTAGTAGACATAAGTCTATTCAGATCATCTATTTCTTTTTGCATGAGTTTTGGCAGACAGTGTCTTTCAAGAAATTGGTCTATTTTTATCTAGGTTATCAAATTTGTGGATATAGAATTGTTCATGTTATTCCTTTATCATCCATGCATTAATAATATCTGTGGGACCTGTAGTCATATACTCTTCTTCATTTCTGATATTAGTCATTTGTGTTCTCTATTTTTCTTAGCCTGGCTAGAGGCTTATCACTTTTGTTGACCTTTACAAAAAACTAGCTTTTGATTTTATTAACATTCTCTATTGACTTCCTGTTTTCAATTTCATTAATTTCTGCTCAAATGTTTTTTATGCCTTTTCTTCTGCTTACTTTGAATTTAATTTGCTCTTCTTTTTCTAGTTTCCTTAGGAAGCTTAGATGATTGATTGCAGATTTTTCTTCTTTTCTAATATATTTATTTAATGCTATAAGTTTCCTTCTAAGCACTGCTTTCACTGCATTCCACAAATTTTGATAAGTTGTATTTTTCCTTTCATTTAATTCAAAAAATTTTTAAATTTCTCTTGAGATTTCTTCTTTGACTTATGTGTTATTTAGAAGTATTTAATCTCCAAGTATTTGGAGATTTTCTAGCTATCTTTCTGTTATTTATTTCTAAGTTTAATTTCATTTTGGTCTGAGAGGAGATATTGCATGATTTTTATTCTTCTTAATTTGTTAAGGTGGTTTTCTGACCCAGAATGGGTCTATCCTGGTGAATGTTCCATGGAAGCTTGAGAAAAATGTATATTCTCCTGTTGCTAGATGAAGTAATCTACAGATATCAATTATAACCAGCTGATTGATGGTGCTGTTGAGTTCAACTAGGTACTTACTGATTTTCTGCCTGCTGTATTTGTCCATTTCTAATACAGGGGTGTTAAAAATCTCCAACTATAATAGTGGGTTCATCTATTTCTCCTTACAGTTCTACCAGTTTTTACTTTACATATTTTGATGTCCTATTGTTAGGTGCATACATATTAAGGATTATTATATCTTCTTGGGAAACTGACCCTTTTATCATGCAATGCCCCTATTTATCCCTGATAACTTTCTTTGCTCTGAAGTCTGCTTTGTCTAAAATTATAATGGCCACTCCCACTTTTTTTATGAGTGTTAACATGGTCTTTCTTCATCCCTTTACTTTTAATCTACTTTTTGCCTTTATGAAGTTTTTCTTTCTTTTCTTTTCCTTCCCTTCCTTCCTTCCTTCCTTCCTTCCTTCCTTCCCTCCCTCCCTTTCTTTCTTTCTTTTCTTTTTGTTTTTCTTTTTTTTTGAGACAGAGTTTCGCTCTTGTTACCCAGGCTGGAGTCAATGACACGATCTCGGCTCACTGCAACCTCCGCCTCCTAGGTTCAAGCAATTAACTTGCCTCAGCCTCCCGAGTAGCTGGGACTACGGGCGCACACCACCACACCCAGCTAATTTTTGTATTTTTAGTAGAAACGGGGTTTCACCATGTTGACCAGATGGTCTCAATCTCTTGACCTCGTGATCCACCCGCCTCGGCCCCCCAAAGTGCTGGGATTATAGGCGTGAGCCACTGTTCCCGGGCCTCTCTCTCTTTCTTTCCTTTTCTTTTCTTTTTCTTTCTCTTTCTCTTTTTCTTTCTTTCCTTCTCTCTCTCCCCCTCCTCTCTCTCTCTCTCTCCTCATTTCTTTCTTCTTTGTTTGAAGTCTTACTCTGTGGCCCAGGCTGGACTGCAGTGTCGCAATCTCTCACTGCACTGCAACTTCTGCCTCTCAGGTTCAAGTGATTCTCCTGCCTCAGCCTCCTAAGTAGCTGGGATTACATATGACCCATGCCCAGTTAATTTTTGTATTTTTAGTAGAGATGGGGTTTCACCACATTGGCCAGGCTGGTCTCCAACTCCTGACTTCGGGTGATTTGCCCGCCTCAACCTCCTAAAGTGCTGGGATTACAGGCATGAGCCACTGCGCCTGGCAGGTTGGTGAATTTTTTTCTCCTCTTAGTACTTTTAAATATTTCACTCCATTCTCTTCTTGTTTGCATGGTTTCTGCAGAGAGGTCATATGTAATCCTTATCTTTGGTCCTCTAAAGGGAGATTTTTGTTTCTCTGGCTTTTTTCAAATGTTTGTCTTTATCTGAAATTTGAATATAATATGTCTAATTTTTTTTTTTTTTTTTTTTTTTTTTTTTTTTTTTTTTTTTTTTTTGATGGATTGTTTTGGGTGTGGTTCGGG
>CAUYQU010081184.1:0-58488 GCA_963574635.1 Cheracebus regulus
GTCATTATAGATCAGGATTCCAAAGCCACCTCAGGAATAGCAGAACTCAAAGGTTAATGTGTGTAAAGAATCATCCTTTTACAAGAAAAAACAACCCCATCAAAAAGTATGTAAAGGATATGAACAAACACTTCTCAAAAGAAGACATTTATGTGGCCAATAAACATACGGAAAAAAGCTCATCATCACTGGTCATTAGAGAAATGCAAATCAAAACCACAATGAGATACCATCTCATGCCAGTTAGAATGGTGATTATTAAAAGATCAGGAGACAACAGATTCTGGAGAGGATGTGGAGAAATAGGAACACTTTTACACTGTTGGTGGGAGTGTAAATTAGTTCAACTATTGTGGAAGACAGTGTGGTGATTCCTGAAAAATCTAGAACCAGAAATACCATTTGACCTAGCAATCCCTTTACTGGGTATATACCCAAAGGATTATAAATCATTCTACAATAAAGACACATGCACATGTATGTTTACTGCAGCACTATTCACAATAGCAAAGACTTGGAACCAACCCAAATGCCCATCAATGATAGACTGCATAAAGAAAATGTGGCACATATACACCATGGAATACTATGCAACCATAAAAAAGGATGAGTTCACATCCTTTGTAGGGACATGAATGAAGCTGGAAACCATCATTCTCAGCAAACTAACACAAGAACAGAAAACCAAACACTGCATGTTCTCACTCATAACTGGGAGCTGAATAATGAGAACACATGGACACAGGGAAGGAACATCACACACCGGGGCCTGTCAGGGGCTAGGGGCTGAAGGAGGGATACCATTAGGATAAATACTTAATGTAGATGACAGGTTGATGGGTGTGGCAAACCACTATGACATGTGTATGCCTGTGTAACAAACCTGGATGTTCTGCACATGTAGCCCAGAACTTAAAGTATAATAAAAAATAAAATGCAAAAACAAAAGAATGATCCAAGTGGTTTCTTTTTAAGTACAGACGCATAGGCCCCAGTTCAGACCCACTGATTTGCTATCTCTGGGGGTGAATCTGGTAATCTGTATCTTTTAACAAGTCCATCTAGAATTCTGATTAGTGGCTCTAGGGCCAAATTTGAAGAAAAAAATGGAACCACTAAGTAAGAAAGGTTGTGAAGGAGTTATCCTAACACTGGGGGCTGACAGAGCAGAATGGTGTTTGCTTTCCAGGGGGTGTAGCATCATCACCGGGCCCTGCCTGCTCCTTGCAGGAGTAGAACCCCTCATCTCACCTGCATCACGTTGATCTGATGGGGTTGCCACAAGCTGATAGCACAAGAACACCAGAGTCCTTGTCCAAGCAGCTGTGAGATTTGGGAGGAGTACTTGACCTCTCGGAGCCAGGCCTGATGACCTCCAAGGGTGCTCAGGGGAGGCTGAAGCTTTGCCTTTACGGCACTGCCATCCAACAAAAATAATGCAAGCCCACATATATGCACGTACATTTTCCAGTAGCCCCATTTCAAAAAGTAAAAAGAAACCAGGTGAGATTAATAGTATATTTTAATACAATATATCTGAAAAGCTATCATTTCAGTGTGATCAACATAATAACTCTTGAGATATTTTATATTTTTTGGCATTAAGTCTTGGAAATCTGGGGCCTATTTTATACTTTAAGCACATCTCAGCTCAGACAGCCACATTTCAAGTGCTCAGGAGTTACCTGTGAATACTGCACTAGACAGTACTGCAATAGGGTAGGAATCTGCAAACTGTGGCTCATGGGCCAAGTCAAAAGAATAATATTTCAAAATATGCCAAAATTACATGAAATTTAAGTTTTAGATTCATAAATTTTATCATTATGTAGCCATACCCATTCATTCACATATTGTCTATGGCTGTTTTTTTTTTTTTTTTTTTTTTTTGGTTTGGTTTGGTTTGGTTTGGTTTTAGAACAGCAGAGTTGAGTAGTTAAAAACAAATGTAGAAAACAAATGGCCCACAAAGCTGAAGGTGTTTACTATCTGATCCATTACAGAAACAGTTGATAGAACATGGGGAGAAATGCCAGATGTAGGTGACGGGGATGGAGGCAGCAAACCACATTGCCATGTATGTACCTATGCAACAATCCTGCATGTTCTGCACATGTACTTCAGAACCTAAAGTGCAATAAAATATATATATTTTTTAAAATGTTGATACATGTGGCGCTCTAGGAATCCACAGAGAGGAAGCATAAGAGGCTACCCTAGAGGGCTGGCTCCCTCTGGCCCTCTGCCATTTGCATATAAGCAAGGTGTGGCTAGTGCTTGGCTTGGAGACATAGCAAGCCTCTATAGAAAGAGTTGGGGGGCTGGTGGGAGAGCTTATCCACAACATGGAATGCCGACAGGGTGCCACAGCAAAGAGGAAAGTCAAGCGGGTCCAATACAACGGCTTGGAGCAAAGCAGGACATCCTAGTTGGCAAGACACTAGATGAGGGCCTGGTTTGGAGGTGACACCCCATGCAGGAAGGGGGACTGAAGGTGGATTTAGCCAGCTTGACACCTTTTCTGTGTATAGATTTTGGATTTGAGCCTTAACTGAGTAGGAATAACAGCAGCTGCCTGCTTTTATGTTTCACTCTTCTATCTTTAAAGGTCTGTTCTTATCTGGTGATGAGCTTTTACAACCTCCATCAAAGTCCAGCACTTGAGCTGCATCCCCTCTGGCTATCTTTTCTGGCTCTGGATTCCAGACTTTGTTGGTCACTTGGTTTTTCTGTCACCCTGGCTGATTGCATGGATGACTGGAGGGCAAACTAGCCCAGGCCCTTAGGTTCAGGGAACCTTTCCATGGCTTTAATTGTCTGGGATTCAGCTCCATCAAAGGCGTATTTTGATCCATCAACCCAATGTCCTGGCCCAACCCTTCCAGTTCCTGTGAGTTACCTTTGGGCAAAATAAAGATAACATTTATTAATTTTTCTCTTTTAAACAATTGGGAAAATATGACCAAGCCTTTGGGGAGAAAAACAATTATCTGGCCTCTTTGATCTATTTCCTTGTGAGTTATAAATTCCTGGTAGCATTTCTTTAATGTGGTAGCATTTTTTTTTTTTTTTTTTTGCTGTATTATTCCATGACTCTTTCTGCTCTTAACCCTGTTGATCCAATCATTTCTGCTTTTATTTTATATTTTGCCCTTTATCCAGATTTTCTAAATGCTAACATCTTACTATGGTACATCATTTTCTAAAAGCTAACATCATTACTGTGGTACATTTGCTAAGACTAAGAAGCCAGCATTACTATTAGTACTAACAGCACAATACTGTTAACTAAACTTGTCCCATGTACACTTGAGAAGGATGTGAATAGTATTGTTGTTTACTAGAGTGTTCTATATATGCATGTTAAATCTAGTTGGTTGATTGCGTCATCCCCTATTTCCTTATTTATCTTCTGTCTAGTTGTTTCATGTATTAGATTTTTTAAAATTCTTTTCAAGCATTTTTACATCCATAAGTTTATTTCTATCTGAAAAATAGTCTGTGTTGTGGGAAGGGTGTTATTAGTCCCAATTTCACAGATTCAGATATCGAGGACCAGAGCAGTCAAGAGATTTTCTTATGTTCACACAACTATTAGTGGCAAAGCTAAGTTAAATACAAAGTCTTACCACTGGACTTGTAACCTTTCTGCTACATTGTATTCTTATCCTCTTCTTCCTTTGTCTCAATGTTTCTTGCTCTCAAATCAACTTAACTTTCACAACAATTTCTCTACCATCCTTGTTCTCTCTCTCCTTCTGAGCCCTCTGATGCTCTCGGAAGCAGCCATGCCTGCCGCTGGCCCCCTTAGCATCACTCCTCCCTGGACCAATGGAGTTAGAGTCATGTCCTGAGAGCCTCTCTTCTGATAGAGTCATGTCCTGAGAGTCTCTCTTCTGATGGAGTCATGTCCTGAGAGTCTCTCTTCTGATAGAGGCTCTTTTCTGCTCCTAATGCACTTTTCCCCACATTCTGCTCCCCCGCCCACACCCATAATGTTTTGAGTCAAGACTCGCTTCATGTGGGAAAAAGGGGGACTCTGAACTTGACGGAGAGCAGCAAACCCAGGCTGCCCAAAGCTAAGGTTCTCACCCAGGATTCTCTTCTTCCCTACACCATCCCTGGTAAGCTCCAAAGTCACTGGGAAATTTTCAGTGCCTTGGAAGGTTAATGTTAGTTGCCTTGATTTTTGTTTTTAATCACAAAATGTTGGAGCTGGAACATACTTTAGAGATGATCTTATCCATCCTTTTCATTACAGATGAAAAAGCTGAGACCCAAAGAGGTGTCTGAAACTCAATTATCACCCAAGTGTTTCAACATTTGGAAACTGAGCATCATAATATCCTGTAAACATAGGGTCTTTTCAGTCATAAAAGAGCCAGGACTCCTTGGATTAATTTATCTTTAAGACATTTACCAAATGATTTCCTGTCTAAATTACTGTAATATCATCAGATAAAATGAAGGACCAGGAAACATAAGAACTGAAACATCCCCATCTCTTTTTGAACTTGGTAGTACCTCCACACCAAATTTTCTTTATGTCACTGAAATGTCTCCTAACAGTTATTTACTTAATCATCCAGTCATTCATATTACCAACATTGGTCAAGTAAAGCAATCTCAATATGTCAGATATTTTTCTGGATCCTGCGATATAGAAACCAAAGTTGCAATCTTGCCCTTACAAAGCTCATCATCTTTTTGAAGAAAAGGATAGCCGGCAGGCACCAAGATGCAGCATGTGGAGGTAGGCACAGGGCACAGGGGAGCACCCAGACATACACTGACCTAGAGCTGCGAAGTGAGCTGGGGGAGAGGGAGTCAGGAAAGATTTACAGAAAGAGGCAACTGACTTCAGAGCAGAATTTAAAAGGCTGAGTAGAAATTAGCCACTCTTTCATACAGTCAATAAATAATCAATGTGTACCCTACGCACCGTGCACTGAGATAAGGCATTCTAAGTACAGAGTTGGTGGAAACAGATAAAGTCCCTGCTATGGTTTGAATGTGACCCCAAAAGTTCAGGTTTTGGGTACTTAATTCTCAATGCAACAGTGTTGAGAGGGTAGGCCCTTTAAGAAGTGATGAGGTCATGAGTGTTCTACCTCATGAGTGGATTAACGTCATTATTGTGCAGGGTGGGTTTGTTCTAAAAGTGAGTCTGCTCTCTCTCACATGCACACATGCTTGCTCTCTTACCCTCTGCCTTCTCCAAGGGATCACACAGCATGAAAATCTTCACCAGATCTAGACTCCTCAACCCTGGACTTCCCATCCACTAGAACGATGAGAAATGCATTTTTCTTTATAAATTACCCAGTCAGTGGTGTTCTGTTATAGCAACACAAAACAGACTAAGATAGTTCTCGTCTAACTGGCCCTCACAGCTAATTAGAAATCAGACAATAAACAGGTAAACAAATATTTACAAAATGTGAAGTGCTAGGAAGGATGTTAAGATAGATCAAGAAAGGCCTTGCTTAGGAGGATGCTAGATGGTTTCTGAAAGAGAAGAAGGAATGAACCACGTGAAAAGCCAGGTATGAGAGTTCCAGACAGAAGGATGTGGGTGTACAAAGGCCCTGAAGCAGAAAATGGCTAAACCTGTTTTAAAAACTGCACAAGACGTTGATGTCGAGCAAGGTGAATTAGAAAAGGAGAGAGGCTGTGATCTGCTGCTGGGGAGGCAAGCAAAGACGAGTGCACTCAGGGCTGGGTGGGCGCAAGTGAAAATGAGCATCGCGGACTTTCCAAACAGAAGGAATGGGCCACGTAAAGGCCTAGAAATATGAAAGCAGTGGCACTTGGAAGGATTGTCATGAGAAATTAGTGGCCCACAACACGACGGTATACGGTTCATACACAGCCTGAGCTAGCTATCTTGAGCTAGATGCCTTGGTCTTTCCTAACCTGCTCTAACAACCTTTCAGATAGACTAAGACCATGAAATATGCCCCCAGGGTCTTTTGGATGGTTGTCATTTCAGCCTTTCTAATCAGCTTCTGGAGGTGACATTTAAGAGGACAAACTAGAAACAGCAACAGCTCACCCAGTGTACCACGCTGAGTGAAAACAAATTCCGCAGTTCCTACAAGACAAATAAAAATTCAGAATTGAGAATGGCAAGGACAGCTGGCCAGCAGGAGACAGGCAAATGGCCAATGGTTCATGTTTGGATGACAAGGGAAGAAAGAATGAAATGCAAGAGGAAAACAAGGACTCTCTCTTCAAACAGTTGGGAAACACCCTCTGCTTCCCTTCATTTCCCAGCTGGGGAGGGCAGCAGCAGCAGGACAAGGGGTCAGGAGGAAGCATTCAATCCCGGACACCCTGCCTGCTACCAGGAGACCTGCTGGAGTAGATGCCACTGGGCCGGATGCCGGAAACAGGAGACATAGAGGATGTGGTGCCCAGTCCCTGCCGATGCCAGCGCCTGCCCTAAAGAACTGGACATCAGCAAACAGAAAACCATTCAGATCCTGCAGCAGGCGGGGTTCCCATGGCAACCAACAGTTCCCCAGCACCTCCACATCCCCTAAAAAACTTTCCATTTGGATCTAACCTACACCTTGGATCATGTCCAGGTGGGGGGTAGATATTGGAGGGAGTGCTGAGGAATGGAAAGAAGAAATCTGCTTTTCACATGAAGTCAGAGAATTAAAGCCTGTTGGATCCCTAGGCACATTTTAATCAGGCTGTGTGTTTTTGAGCCCAACTTTCCTTCCAGTTCTGGCATTTGCCCAAGGCTCTTCTATAGCCAAAGGCCACCGGTCACTACTTCCTCTTGGCCCTTCCCTAGTCATCATTCTTGCCCGCTGGAAGGGATGCCCAGCTGCCCGATACTGTTCCCAAGTCAATTAATGGTCCCTCCCCCAAATCTGAGCTGGCCAAGGTCCCTCTGCCCTTTCAGTGGCTGACAGATTAAAGGAAAGGGAAAGGCACCCTAGGAATGTTAAAGGCAGTAGACTCCTGAGCTCCACCTTCAAGATTCAGGTCATTATGCCTTGAATGGAGTTCTAAAAATTCCCATTATTCCAATGCAGGTTTATGCAGATTTTGGTGGATGCTAGACGCATACTAAAGAAACGCTATCTCAGGGGTCACTTGGATTGGAATGAAGCCAAGGCCATGGGATCAACTGACTTTCAAGGATATTTGGGCCAGGTGGCAGATACGTAGGAGAAAATGTCCTTTGGTGTGAGAAGAGGTCAGTCCTTCCCGATCCCAGGGTGTGCACTCCTCCGGCCCTTTGTTGCTGCTGAGTATCCTTCAATATCTTTCAGCCAACACTAAAACTTTTCAAAAGAGGAGGTTCCAGTTTTCTTCCTAGTGAATATGTGACCTAATCCCTCTTCCAGGGTGGCTCTGGGTTCTCTGCAAACAGACTTCATGCAATGCTTGACTTAAGTGAAAGTAGGTTCACTGACTGTCATTTTTGATTCTAACAAACCAAATCAGACCCAGGGAAAGCACATGAAATGAACCAAAAAATGAACAGCAATGAGCATGACTAAAAAGCCGGGAGGGATTTCTCTTACATTGAAAATGGAGGCAATGGCTGTGTTGACCTTGCTTTCTTCTTTGGTGCTGATTAGTTTTAAATGGAGTTATTTTAATTTTTGCATGCAGTAAATGATTTTGCTCTGCGATTCATCTGGCCTTAGTTACCCTACTTATGGCAAAGAAATGAGGAAATTCTGCAAAGGAATATTTCAATCATCAAAGGAATTGACTGAGCAGGAGTATACAGTGAGGAGGAAGTGGGACGTGATTGGTTCTCTGTTCTAGAGATAAAAATGCATAATGATTTCTGTCAGAAATGTGCTGGCATTACATATTAAAAGTAAACCCAGGCTGGGCACAGTGGCTCACATCTGTAATCTCAGCACTTTGGGAGACCGAGGCAAGACTACTGCTTGAGGCCAGGAGTTCAAGACCAGCCTGAGCAGCATAGTGAGAGCTTGTCTCTATAAAAATTACAAGAATTAGCCAAATGTGATGACACATGCCTGTAGTCCCAGCTACTCCAGAGGATCACTTGAGCCCAGGAGGTAAAGGCTGCAGTAAGCTGTGATCATACTACTGCCCTCCAGCCTGGATGACAGGGTGAGACTTGGTCTCGAAAAAGAAAGTTAATACAGAGATTTCCCTGAAGGGGTCTGTCTAGTACTCAGTGCTCATGTATCACAAAATGATACACGTTTATATTACTCTGTATAGGTTCATAGGGGCTGGTTTTAATGAAAGATAAGGATCATCACATTTCTTTGTATTCATCATAGTTTCCAGTACAATGCTAGCCATTTAGTAAGTATTCATAAAGCCATTGTTCATTGGTATGTTTTTAAAAGTAGATGGTTTCAATGCCTTGATGAGCTATCTTTAGGCTACATTTGTTGGATACTGTCCCTGGAGTGAGGTGACAAAGAGAGGGACCTTCAGTGTTTCCTGAGTGCATCCCTATGTACTAGCCGTGTTTGTAATGATATCTCTCCAGAGAGACTGGCTGGACGAGATCCCTCCGAGGCACCTGCAAGACTGAGCTTGACCACCTGTTAGGCTTCTGAATTGAAGGATTAAATGAGGGCAGGCTCTGGACCCTAACCATCTGACCTGGAATTCCAGCTGTATCATCCATTAGCTGTGGGACTTCATGCAAATTACTCAACCTGTCCTCATCTGTAAAACAGGGATCATAATAGAACCCAGTGAAGGGTTGCTGCAAGTATGAAATGAGAGAATGCATGCAAAGCATTTAGGAAACAGCCCAGCCCATAGTAAGAGCCCAATAAATATTACTATGATTACATGATTGAGTGGTGACCAGAACTGGGTTGGCTCATGAGCAAAGGCTGAGGACTACAGCTCCTAGCCCCACAGACATGCTCAGGTGGGATTCCACCCCCGAGAACATGAACCGTGTCTATGCCTCCTATGAAGTAGCCTTTACACCTGAATCTGTCACTGAATCATTGGGTATAATGAGATCAAATACCTAAACATGAGGATTCTTTGCTCTGTCCCTGTTTGTCTCATTTCTAACAATTACACTCTGCATGAATGTCCTGTTCACTTTCTTACTGAGCATCTAGGCTGTCTTGAACCAGCATAGCAAGGAAAAGAGAGGAACTACACTTAGCACAATGTCTTCCCTAGAAATCATAGTTAAATTAAGTTCCCTTAAGGAAAATGGGATGAGGGGATTAAATGAGAGAAACAAAGGGACCAAAGCAGGCATATCCTCCTGTTTCCCACTAACAGATGCTGAGATGCTTTTCTGGGAGAGAGTAGTCAGCTTGTTTTCAAGGGATGTTGGGTCCCCCTTCTAGGGGTAAGAACCAAAAATATTCTCAAACGATTTTGAAGTTTGGCATTCTAATAAAAAAAGAAAGAAAAAAAGCATGTTGTTCTAAGCTTTTAAAACTTCCCAAATCAGCAAATGAGAGCCAGAGAAGGTAGTCACCTTCTCTGGTTTGTGTTTTGGCTGTGGGATTTTCGATCCACTGTCTCCAGGTCTTTTTTTGAACTATAATAGCATCATAACTTCTTCCCTCTGCTCCTGTTTCAAATGAATATGACACAGTGAATGCCAGGGAGAAGCAATGCTATTTTTTAAATGACATCTGAATATATACAAATAATTGAATGCTATTTAGCCTTTACAAGGAATGAAATTTTTACACATGCTACAGCATGGATGAACTTTGACAACATTATGCTGACTGAAATAAGCCAGCTTCAAAAAGACAAATGCTGTATGATTCTAATTAAGTAAAGTATCTAGAGTGGTCAAATTCATAGAGACAGAAAATAGAATGATGCTTGTCAGGGGCTGAGAGGAAGGGAAATGGAGAACTGTTTAATGAATATGGAGTTTCAATTTGGAATGATGAAAAAGTTTTTTTGTTTTTTGAGACAGGGTCTCATTCTGTCTCAGGCTGGAGTGCCGTGGCACCATCTTGGCTCATGGCAGCCTCTGCCTCCTGGACTCAAGCGATCCTACCACTTCAGCTGCTTGAATAGCTGGGATCACAGGCAGGACCCACCACACCCAGCTAATTTTTGTATTTTTTGTAGAAACAGGGTTTTGCCATGTTGCCCAGGCTGGTCTCAAACTCCTGAGCTCAAGTGATCTGCCTGAGTGGCCTCCCAAAATGCTGGGATTACAGGCATGAGCCACTGTGCCTGGCAATGGAAAAGTTCTGAAGATGGATAATGGTGATGGTTACACAACAATGTGAATATACTTAATGCCAATGAACTGCACACTTAAAAGTGGTTTCAAACAGCATGGTGTTTCATTTATATATGCACTTTACCATGTAAGAAAAGGTGTTTTAGAGTCATCCACATATCTATGCATAACGTTTTTCTTACTTCCCTATATCTCCCCTTCACCCATATGGTAATATAATTTCTAGAATGCCCACCCTCTACTATTATGATCATGAAGTAACAGAATTTTGGAATAAACAATATACCTGGATTTGTATGCTTTTTCTTATGAAACTAAACTGCTTTTTAATTGGTACCAAAATGGTTAAGATGGTAAATTTTATGTGATGTACATTTTTACAATTAAAAAAAGCAACCTGAAGCATCGAGAAGAATACTGTTCAGGCAGTGGATGAAGTTTCTGCTCCCTCTTTGCACAGCTGCTGTGCTCTAGGCCTCTTACAGAATGGCTGTCCTTTTCTCATCTTGTACAGTAGCAGATGTTTACTGTAACAGATCTTATAGCAAATGTTTTTCAGTGGATTTCACTGGAGGGATGTGGAATTTGCTCCAATCTTTGTATGCAGCTTGCCAGTCCCAATGCCTGCTCCTCTTGAGGGTTCCAGAAAGGAGGTGGAAGGAATCAAAGAAAGGGAATGTGGCTGAACTACCAAGCAGTTTTCTAGGTAGCATATGGCTACCTAGAAAAATTTCTTTTAGGGAGCAGACTCCCTAAGAGAAATGTCAGAATCCATGGGTTTATGCAGCAGATGACTAAAAACATTTATCTCCAGGTGCCTAAATAAACAACATACTTGCCACTTCCCTATAGAGAGACAGTGGAATGATATTCCAATTAAATATTTCAGTAGATTGCAACCCACATTAAGAAATGGATTTTACATCATTACATAATGTGTGCATTCATACTGATGCATTTATATAACAGAAGAAACAACTGAAGTTTTGCAATATAATACTTGCCCCTATTACATGAAAGCCACTCTAAGATTTTAGGCCACTCCTTTCCACAGTTCTCATCTACTTTATTTCACCTTTTTTTTTTTTTTTTTTTGAGTCAAAGCCTCCCTCTGTTGCCCAGGCTAGAGTGCAGTGGTGCAATCTCAGCTCACTACAACCTCTGCCTCCTGGGTTCAAGCAATTCTCCTGCCTCAGCCTCCTGAGTAGCTGAGATTACTGCTGGTTGTAATCTATTACATTTGTTTTAGGTCTAGATGTGCAGTTTGAAAAATACTGCAGTGTGTCTGATGCTTTCACTGGGTTAAGACGAAACTGCTTGCTCCAGAGGACTAACGTCAGGCGAGACTGGTGCTCAAGTGAGAGAATTGATCAGGTAGGTCGATTTCTCTTCAGTTTCAGAGGGGAAAAAACATGATGTGGTAGCACAGAAATGGATTGCAAAACGAGTGTGTGTGAGCCACGAGTCTACAGACAAGGCTCAGCAAGAGAGCCTGGGATCATGCGTCTGCGTTTCAGCAGCAACACTGAATATGGACATCAGCAAAGTCAACCCTTCTTGGATATCACTGCAAAATTATAAAATCAAATCTAATTTGGGAAATCAGGAAAAAGGCATAAACATGAAACTCTGTGGTCTTGCTAAAGATTTCGGTAAAGAGAGGAGTCCATAGATGATGCTAGTTTTTCAGAGAATTTAAAGTCTGGAAATCTTGGAATGCACATGTGGTGTCACCTGTACTTTTTGGAGCCTTCTGGACCCACTTATCCATGCTTCTAACTCTTTATTGCTATGTTGTCTAGGGATCTGGGAAACAGAATGTTGGCACCTCTTGCCTGATTTCTCTTTTTTTTTTTTTTTTTCTGTGCATTTCAGAGAGGTCTGGAGGAAGTTAGCCCCCTGGGGAATGTGTGCTTACTGGCTATTTATAGTCAAACCCAGAATGGGAATTGACAGTCATTGAAATCATATGAGGAAGCACACATAATGTAGTGACAAGTACCAGGCACCATAAAGACACATTATTTTTGGCAGATTATATAGAATTTATTATATTTCCCATGATGCAGAAACCAAACTAAGTCTGGCTATGGTCGTTTATGCTTGTAATCCCAGGGCTATGGGGGACCAAGGTGGGAGAATTGCTTGAGGCCAAGAGTTTGAGACCAACCTGAGCAACATGGCAAGACCTCATCTCTACCAAAACAATAAAAAATAAAAATAAATAGCTGGCCACGGTGGCATGTGTCTGTATTTTCAGCTACAGGAGGCTGAGATGGGAGGATCGCTTGAGCCAGGGAAGTGGAGGATGCAGTGAGTCAAGAGCACACCACTGCACTCCACCCTGTCTCCAAAAGAAAAAAAAAAAAGAAAAGAAAAGCCAACTAATAATTCACATTCAAAACAAAATGATGCCTGACTATGCTGACTCTAGAACACTCCCTAATATGCCATAGATGTTTAAGAAAGTCATTCCACACACTTTGTTTAAGGCATTCTCAGGCTTCTTAAGGCAAGCTAGCTTCTATCTCCCTTCTCTAGAGATACGCCTAATAATCTAAAAGGAGGTGGGCCCCTCTATGCTACCTCATACAGGTACTTGGGCAATAACAAGATCGTGGTTTCCAGAATAAATAATAGGCACTGCCACCATCAGTCCATAGAATGCCGTATGAGTGCCAAACAGTACAGGATGGCATCTCTGTTCGTTTCAAATGATAAAATGCTATGCTATAACAATATTTAAAGATTATCTCTTTCATTTCCTTCAATACATTGTCCCAAGTCACCTGGGACACCTGAGAATGGCCTTCCTTCCCAAGCTCATCTCCTGCAAATATATCCTGCTCATCTTTTCCATTTTATCTCTTCCAATAAACAGATTATCATTACCAGAGTTCAGCAATTCATTTCCCTCTGTTTTTTTCCATGTGTATATTATTCTATATTTCCACATAGATGTCAAGTTCTCTTCTTTGGCCTTCCCCTGCTTCTCTGGCATGTATTCTAACTGCTTGTTGATAGGTGCCAGGAAGTCTCAACCTTATGTAGTTATTCACACAGAAGGAGAACCTAGTTGACAGCATTGTCTCCTAATCTTCTCATAAGACGAAATTCAGCCAGAAGGGAGCATAAGTTTCAGAAGAGGAATCTGACCACGTGGAAGAGACTTTGCTGCATTTGCAAAGAAACCTCCTGTGATTAACCAAGTATGTTGCTATGACACTTTCAGCTGCCTGAAACAGAAAACTCCCACCCAAACAGCTTGAACAACACAAACAAATGTATTGTCTCACATACTTAAAGTCCAGAGATGGCTTGGGTTTCAGTGCAATTTGGTATTGTCATCAGGGACAGAGGTTATTTCTGTCCTTCCAGTCTGCTCTCCTCAGCATGGGTTCATTCAGCAAGATGGCGGCCACTGGATATCAGCTGGCCGCACACTTCCTGTTCATATCCAGTAGGAAAGAATGAATGGAAGTAACCTCTGCCCAAAGGGCTCTCCTTTAGTCTGATTGGGCCAAGTTGAGTCATACATTCATCATTGGCCTAATCACAGTTGCCAGAAGGATGTCATGTGCTAACTGGTGTAGAGCAAGGCTTCTCAACAGCAGTAACACTGACATTTTGGACTGGATTATTCTTTGTTGTAGGGGCTGTTCTGTGTCCTACAGCCTAAAGCTAGGCTTTATAGCTCCTCAGCACCACCTGTCATGAGAATTAAAAATATCTCCTGACATTGTCAAATGTCCCCTGGAAGACAGGAAAAATCACCTCAGGGCTGAGAACCACTGGTATGGGCTAAGCAGGTTACCTATGGTCTCTGTGCCTTAGTTTTCTAAGAAAGTCATCCTATCCATTTGTAAAATGGGACTCATAATAGCAGCTCTCTCCTATAACCATTATGAGAATTAAATAAGTTTATGTAAACATACAGAAGATAAATGATAACTATTACTTTCATCCACTATTCAGCGTATGAAACGTATGATGCCCTCAAATATTTTCTGAATGACAAATGAATTCAGTGGAAAAGTCATTTGCCTCCATGTAACACTGATGCATTTCAGAAAAATGGTAATCTACAATGCTGCTACTGCTGAACATTTCTGAAGTTGGGATTATGTTCTGAATTTATGAGACATGGCATTCCTTCATTTGAGAATGTCACTGGAATGAACATAAGGCCTCACTGTATGTATAAGGGTAAAACCTGGTACCATTCGGAATTTATAGGGCCACTATGAAATGAGAAGGGTGAACTAGTGGGAATCAGGGGCCTCAGATGGACTTGCTGGTTTATTCATCCAGAACGTAGAGCAAGTCTGCTCAGCCTTGCATCCTGGAAGCCAAGACTGAGAGCATTTCCTTAGCTGAAGGTGTAGAGTTGGAAGTGCCATCTGAAGTCCAGTGGATAAAGATGCTGAGAAGAGAATCTTGATAATACAATTTAAAAGTGTGTGCATTTTCCTACTGTTACTGTTGCTAATAATAATGTTTCGATTCGAGGAATGCACCATATGGTTTTAAAAATCACTTTCACATGCCTCTCCGGAAGTTTTGTTGGATGAAAGGAAAAGCGAATATGTGCAAGTATATGGCAAACCAGACTCTCATCTCTCTGAATTTACAAATAAATTTTAAAAGGTGGAATTCAGTTGGAGAATTGCCCATAGGGGCTACCCTGACAAACACATGAGTGTTAAGCCTTTGAGTTTTTAGAGTTCATTTTTCCTGTAGCAAAGCTTCTCTTATTCTAAATACCTCAAACCAGAGATTCTGAAGCAAATTTTTTTCAAAAGAATTTGATATTTGAGTTTTTTTTTTAACAGGATTAGACTATTCTTAATGGGGAAAATGAGAACTCTGTTGGACTTCCTTAACCTTATTTTGTAATTTAGTACTTTGAAATAGCATATGGGGAGATGCCATAATAATTTCTATGCTCAGGGCTTATTCATGTCTTGAAGTAGCTCTGCTTACCTGAGAACTGAGGAGTCACAGCTTCAGAGTAAAGACAAACAGCTCATTGTTGTTTTCACAGGGACTTTCAGCCCTTTCCCAAATATTCTCTCCATTCCTATAGCTTTCTACTTTTGTCTGGGGATTCCCTTTTCTTTGAATGTTTGCGCTACCTTTTCCTTCAAGTTCCGCTCAATTTAACTTCTGCCAGAAAGAATTCCTAGATTCTCCAAGTCATAACAGATTATATTCCTCTACAATTCCATGCATTCTTTCATACCTATTACATTTGTAACTGACCCTTCCCATGCCACCCCTCAGTACACAAACACATGCACATGCTAAAGTGTAGCTTTTAGAAAATAGATACTATTTCTTACTCACTGCTGCCCTCACCATAATATGTGTTCAGAATGCAGTAAAAGTTCAATGCATTTCTGAATTTTAGTGAAACCATCTTTTTTTTTTTTTTTGGCCGACACAGCCATGTGGTATCTTTTAAATTATCATGTAGGCCTGCTCCATTTCTATGGAGTAAGGACTCCCGTGACAGCTTTGTCTATTCATTCACAAAGAAATTCAAAGCCAGGCATGTTGGTTCATGCCTGTAATCCCAGCCCTTTGGGAGGCTGAGGAAGGAGGATCACTCGAGGCCAGGAGTTCAAGATCAGTCTGGGCAACATAGTAAGACCAAGTCTCTACAAAAACTTTAAAATATAATGAATTCAGAAATTCCCCCTCTAAAGTAGGTAGTATCCTGAATAATGTGTCCTCTGTAACTATTAAGACAGCTGCCAACACCTGCAGAGTGTGTCTACTATGTGCCTGGCTCCGTGTGAATGACTCACCATCAGGCTGAGCCTCTGGCCAAGGCTCAGCTTTCCAGAACTTCTTTCTTTTCAGGGAAATGTAACTCCCAGTATCTGGGGAAGCTAATCACTCCTTTGTTCATGTTTGCTCTTGCACTAAGACTTTTTTTAATTTTTAGGAACAGGCTGTTCATGCTACTTTGGCTCAGATCTCTATGTTCCCATACCATTATGATGTAACTTAGAATTTATTTTATAGAACTGAATCCAATTTAATTTTGAAATTGTGTAAGAGATCTACTCCACTCTTTTCTTTCCATTAAAAAGAGAGATGTGTAGAAGCAATTTATTAAGGGTCCCTGCAGCTAGTCCCAGACCATTATTTTACCATTTCCTTATAGCTCACTGAGAAGGGTGGGGAGAACAGGAAAGGGGAGACCAGTTCCTTCCTTCCTGAATGATTGTTTGGCTAATCCGCAGGGACCCCACACCTCAGCCATACTACTCCCATCAGGGAAGAAGTACTCAGAGAGTCAACCCAGAGCCAGGGCTGGCCGTGACAGGCTGTGATGCCAGTTCAGATTGGGAGGTGAAATTTGGCCAACAACAGCAAAGGTGGGATAGGAGGTGATAATTATTAGAACATCACACTTTGAGAATAAGTCTGTTTAATATATCCTCAGCGCCAACACAATGACTTGGCTTAGTAATGGCTCCAGAATGGTTAACTAGATGTCTAATAAATGAGTGAATGATTAAGTGAATGAATGCCATATTCTTGCTTTCTTCAAGCACTCTTTAAAAAGCATCTCCTTCATGCCTCTTCTGCATATCAGGAATCAGGAATTAGATGAGGCATGCAGTTCATCAGTCTAGAAGCATTCTGTTAATTACAAGAGCCTAGGATGCTAGGAAGCAGCCTCTGGATACTTGGAAAAAGTACAAGTTAGAGAAAGGAGATAGAAGAGAGTCTTTCCAGAGCCTTTTTCTTTTTTTATATGCAGTCTCGCTCTATCACCAGGCTGCAGTGCAGTGGCGCAATCTCAGCTCACTGCAACCTCCGCCTCCTGGGTTCAAGCCATTCTCCTAACTCAGCCTCCCAAATATCTGGGACTACAAGTATGCACCACCACGCCCAGCTAATTTTTGTATTTTTAGTAGAGACAGGGTTTCACCATGTTGGCCAGGATGGTCTTGATCAGTTGACCTTGTGATCCGCCTGTCTCGGTCTCCCAAAGTGCTGGGTTACAGGCATGAGCCACAACACCCAGCCTTCTTTTTCTTTTTTTTCCTTTTTGAGACAAAGTCTCACTGTCACCCAGGCTGGAGTGCAGTGGTGCGATCAAGGCTTCACTGCGGCCCCAACCTTCCAGACTCAAGTGATCCCCCGTCTCAGCCTCCCTAGCAGGTGGCACTATCATGTGGGGCTGTTATTTTGATTTTTAGTGGAGACAGGGTCTCACCATGTTGCCCAGGCTGGTCTCAAACTCCCAGGCTCAAGCAATCCTCCTGCCTTGGCCTTCAAAAATGCTGAGATTACAGATGTGAGTCACCGTGTCCAGTCCTCCAGAGCCTTTTCAAATAGGCTAGAGCCCACTTCCCTGCATGCTTAGTTCCCAGTTTCTATGTCATCCTCCCAACATGTTGAAATCTGTGAGAACAAGGATCAACGGTATACGACAACGGTTTAATGGACTCCACAGTTATACAACCCTGGATCCTAGTCCCGGTTCTCCACCGACAATGAGGAAGTCACTCAACCACTTTGACTTTTAATCCATATCCATAAAATGAAGATGGTAATAGTATCCATCTCCTGAGGTTGCTAGGAAGATTAATTTATGTACAATGTACATAACGTACTTGGCCCAGCCGCTGGGACAGAGTAAGGTCTGAGTAAATGAGAGCTGTTGTCATAATTAATTCAAGGTGTAGCACCGGCATTTCATGGACATTGTTCAATTGCTCAACTAAAACAGACCCAGCTTGGAGAAAGCAGAACAAATCAGAATGAGACAGTCCATCGGGATTCCTTCCAAATCTGTAATCACATTGTAACTTATCCCTTTGTTTTGGCTCAGTCATTTCCCCAAATGTGAGCAACTTTGGGCTCTTCACACAAGGCAGAATGGGCATATTCACAGCGGCAAATTTCAGTTTGAGGAAGCCTCCTGGAGGGACAGTTTTCAGGGGACTTAAGTCCTGGCTAAGTACCTTACAGCACTTGAAGATGTTGAGGAGCCATTCTCCACCTCTCCCAGCTTTATGAAGGTATAATTGACAAAACTGTATATACTCGCAGTGTACATTGTGATGTTTTGATATATGTATACATACTGAAATTATTAAAGACAACATAGCAATCATCTCACACATGTATCAATTTTTGTGGTAAGAACACTTGAAATTTACTTTGTTAGCAATTTTGTTCAAGTAGTCAATACATTATTATTAATTATAGTTACCATACTATACAGGAGATCTCTAGAAGTTATTCATCCTAACTGAAACTTTGTACCATTTGACCAAGAGTTCCTCATTCCTGCCCCCAACCTCCCCGCCCCTGATAACCAGCATTATACTGTTTCCATGAGTTCAAAAAAAAAAATTTTTTTTTTTAAGATGGAGTCTCACTCTGTTGCCCAGGTTGGAGTGCAGTAGCGTGATCTCAGCTTACTGCAACCTCCACTTCCAGGTTCAAGCAATTCTCCTGCCTCAGCCTCCTGAGTAGCTGGGATTACAGGCCTGCACCACCACATCTGGCTAAGTTTCTGTATTTTTAGTAGAGATGGGGTTTCACCATGCTGGCCAAGCTGGTCTCGAACTCCTGACCTCAAGTAATCCACCTGCCTTGGCCTCCCAAAGTGCTGGGAATTTATAGGCATAAGCCACCATCCCAGCCTGTGAGTTCAAATGTTTTAGAACCCACATATAAATGAAATTATGTGACATTAGTCTTTCTGTGCCTGTTATTTCACTTTGCATAACATCCCCAGGTTCATCCATGTTGTTGTAAATGTCAGGATTTCCTTTTTCAAGGCTGAATAGTATTCCATTGTGTATATATATCATGCGTTCTTTATCCATTCATCTGTTTATGGGCACTTAGGTTGCTTACATACCTTAGCTATTGTTAATAATGCTGCAAGACATGTGGGAGATCTTTGAGATCTGAATTACATAGAGTTTTGGGTTTTCTTAAATCTCAATTGAGAGCAAAGTAAGAGGAAATGGAGTCGAATGACCTCTGAAGCACTTCTTGCTAGACAGGAAGAAATTCCTGAAAGCAATTTAGCCTCATTAGTGAGGGCAGGGAATATGCTTCTCAGAATAGAAAAATACTGAACTTTATGGAGGTATAATTTATATACAACAAAATGCACTCCTTTGTTGGGTGAAGTTCAATTAGTTTTGACAAATGAAATCACTCATGTAACTACTACCACAATCAAGATTTAGCACATTTTTATCACCCCGAGAATTTCTTCTTGCCTATCTACAGTCCACTTGGGCCCCAAGTGATTCCGTCATTACAGGTTAATTTTGTTCATTTTAGAATTTTATATGATGGAATCAAACAATATGTACTCTTCTGTGTTTGGTGTCATTGCTCACTCATGTTGTTGCATGTACCCATGTTTATTTTTATTACTGCGTATAACATAATATTGTAACATTATAGCTTTTTAAAATCTATTCACCTGTAGATGGACATTTTAGTTGTTTCCAGGTTGCGGAGATGATAAAGCTACGCGTGTGCAAGTCTTTGTGTGGATATATGTTTTCTTTTCTCTTGAGTAAATACCTAGCAGTGCAATTGCTGGGTGGTTAGATAAGAAACTTGTAAGAAATCGGCAAGTAGTTTTCAAAAATAGCTGTACCGTTTTACATTCCCACCGGCAGTGTGAGTTCTGAGTATTCCACATCCATACTAAAGTTCTCCAAAGAAACAGGATATAATTTATTATGGGAATTGGCTCACACAAATACAGAGGTCAAGAAGTTGTCTGAAAGCTGAAGAACCAAGAAAGCCAGTAGTGAGTCAGGAGGTCTAAGAGTCAAGAGCACTCAAGTCCAAGGATAGGGCAAGATGGGTGTCCCAGTTCAGAGAGTGTGAATTTGCCCTTCTTTTTTTTTGTTCTATTTGAGTCCTCTGGATTGAACAATGCCTGCCCACATTAGCAAGGGTGATTTCCTTTACATTCTACCAATTCAAATGTTAATCTCTTCTGGAAATATCCTCACAGACATACCAGAAAAAATTTTACTAGCTATCTTGGCATCCCTTAGCCCAGTCAAGTAAATACATAAAATTAACCATCACAGCATTCTCACCAACAGTTGATATTTGCAGAAGGCAAAATAATAGCTCCCAAAGATGTCTGTGTTCTAATTCCCAAAATCTGTAAATATTACCTTACATGGCAAAAGGGACTTTGTAGAAGTGATTAAGAATCTTTTTTCTTTTTTAGTTTTTTGAGAGAGGACTTTTCTCTGTTGCCCAGGCTAGAGTGTAGTGGTATAATCATGGCTCACTGCAGCCTCCTTTGGGCTTAAGCGATCCTCCCATGAGGACTACAGGCACGCACTATGATGCCCAACGATGTATTTTATTTTATTTTATTTTATTTTATTTTATTTTATTTTATTTTATTTTGTAGAAAGAGAATCTTGCTGTGTTACCCAGGCTACTCTTGAACTCCTGAGCTCAAGTGATCCTCCCATCTCAGCCTCCCAAAGTGCTGGGACTACAGGTGTAAGCCATTGCGCCCAGCCTAGTTAAGGATCTTGAAATGAAGAGATTATCCAGGTGAGCCAATATAATCATAAAGATCCTCAAGAGAAGGAAGGTGGAGGCAGACGAGTTAGAGAAGATGTGAGGATGAAAACAGGTCAATGTGATGTGGTTGTCTGCTAAGGAATGAGGGCAGCCACCAAAAAAACAGAAAAGTCAAAGAATAGGTTTTCTCTTAAAGCTTCTAGAAGGAATTCGGCTCCGCAGACAGCTTGATTTGAGCCCTGTAAGCCCCATTTCAGATGTCTTACCTCAAGAACTGTAAGACAATGAGTTTGTGTTGTTGCAAATGTGTGGTGATTTATTATAGCAGCAATAGGAAACTAATACATTTTGTTGGTCTTTTTAAATCTTAGTAATTCAATGAATATGTATTAAATCTCAGAATGGTTTTAATTTGTGTGTATCTATCTAATGATGTCAGTATCTTTTAGGATCCCTTCATATATTTCCTGTGAAATGTCTGGTCAAGTCTTTTGTCCATTTTAACTGGATTGTCCTGTCATTTAGTTGCAAGAGTTCTTTATATGTCTGGGACACAAATCCTTTGTTAATATATGAATTGGGACTATTTTCTCCCAGTATTTGGCTTACCTTTTTATTTTCTTAATGATGTCTTTCAAAGGGAAGAAATGTTTAATTTTGATGAAATCCAATTTATTTTTTATGCTTTATGCTTTTTGAGTCCAATAAATTTTTGACTATCCTCAGATGGCAGGAATTTGGATGTAGCTCTGTTCCTAAAAGTTCTGTAATTTCAACTTTAAAATTTACCTCCTTTAACTTTTTAGCAGGTGTTGAGATGCTCTGTATGAAGCCAGAGGCTTTGCTGACTTTCAGAGACTCTTTTCAGGCAGTCTTACAACTGCATTAACTCCGTCTCTTTGTGGAAGACACTAGAGCAATCATTTTAGGGATTTCCTGAGAAAGGATAGAAGAGAAAGTATGTGGCAAGGCATGGCAGCTCACGCCTGTAATCCCAGCAGTTTGAGAGGCCAAGGCAGGCAGATCACCTGAGGTCAGGAGTTTGAGACCAGTCTGGCCAATGTGGTGAAACTCTGTCTCTACCAAAAATACAAAAATTAGCTGGGTATGATGGCACACCCCTGTAATCCAGGCTACTTGGGAAACTGAGGCAGGACAATCACTTGAGCCCAGGAGGTGGAGGCTGTGGTGAGCCAAGATCACACTACTGCACTCCAGCCTGAGCCACAGAGCAAACCTCCATCTCAAGAGAGAGAGAAAATATGAAATATGCTCTCTTGCATTGTGTTGCTCTGCCAAACAAACTTTCCTCATCTATAAAACAGTCCATTTCACAGATGAGGAAGCTGAGATTCCTGGAGTTTGATTACCCGCTATCAATTATATAAGTATAATCAGTCCAGAGTTTCAGTTTCTGTCTCATGGATATGTTTTGAACTTTCTCATCTGATGGTATGAGTTCTTACTCTTAAAATATCCTTTTTTTCTATGAAAAATATTATTTTTCTAAAGGCAAAATGTATTAACCATATTAAATATGGGCTCTCCCTTCCCAAGGGCCTATCAGATTATGAAGGGAACAATCCAATGTTCCTGTTTTCTTCCTTTAGGGGCAGAGATTTTTGGCACTGTTTGTATCTCCAGTGTCCTGGCTCACTTCTGTGAAGAGCAAAGGCAATCGATTGACTGATGCTTAGAGCAAAATGCAGAGAATATATGGAGACTTCTTTGGATGTATTTAGCCTTCAATATTCTAAAAATGGATGAGCAGAGGAATTGGCCTTTATGCAGCTGGGCCCCTGAAAAGCAAGTATTAGGTTGGTGCAAAAGTAACTTGCGGTTTTACCGTTACTTTCAGTGGCAAAACTGCAAATACTTTTGCACCAACCTATATATACATAAGCACACATAGACACTGAGGAATGTACATCACTGCACAAAGCCACCAACAGCCACGTTTATTGGAGGAAGGATTGCCAAGGATCTTTTCTGTGGTCTCCTGGGAAATCCAGGAGTGGTAGGAACAGGCCCCTACATGGTGAATACTCTTACCAGGTGGCATTCTGGCTCTCTCACTCTGCTACTGTGGTTTTCAGGCTAATTTATGAACTCTCAGTGCCTCAATTTTCTATTTAGCAACAGAGCAGTATTGTTTATGTGCTAAACTGACTCCCTATTTATTAGCCCTGTGATTTTGAACAATTTGCTTTATTTCTCTGTGTCTCATTTTTTCATCTATAAAATGTAGCTGTTGCGACACTGATCCAAGATGGCTAGGATAAGGATTTAATGAACAAGACCGGTAAAGCTCATGAATGCTGCCTGGCACACAGCAAGGGCCCAATAAATATCTTCAGTTATAGGGCAATCATACACACACACACACATATATACATATATTTTTCTAAAATAGGGTACAACTTCTTGGTTGACTTTTTCCATGTAACAAGCACAGTAATATAAATAAAGGAATAGTTGGAAGAAACGTCTTACAACAGTCCTATAAAGTACTGAGGCACAGAGAAGTTAAATATACTGCCCATGTTTACAGAATTTGGAATGATTACACAGATTACACAATACCGCTTTATTTTCCTGTTCAGATCTGATAGCTTTAGGTGAAGTGGGGAGAATGAGTCATAACTGCCAGGTATGGGAGGAGAGCTAATGTCTCTGGCTGCTTTGCCTTAAACACATGGTTGATTCTAACAGCAGTGGCTGAGCTGAGCCTTGAAAACAAGTTTGCCTGGATATACACGCACTTACTCCGCTGCTCAGCCTTCTTAGCACCATGCACGGGGCAGGAACCCTCCCTCAACAGTGAGATGATTGTGGGTTTGCTGGTTGACACTGGAAAGGAGAGCATGGTGACAAAAGGTGCTGAGTGTAGGGTGTTTCAAAAGCAAATAAGGCCTTCTTTACAAGCTTGCCAACTCTCAGAGGAAAGACTGTGATTCGATCTCTGTGGACCACAGACGTTCCCTGCACCTTTGTCTGTTATTGGACTCTCTTGTCTTATTTATCTGAATACCCCTAGTGCCCAGCCCAGAGCTTGGTGAATGCTCAGTGCCCCATACCTGTTGAATAGCACACCACATCAAATATGAACTTGTTTTAATAAAAGAAAGGAAGGTTCCATCTCACATTCTCACAACCTCTCGTTCTGCAGTTGATGAACCTGACTCTGATGCTAAGTTGGCAGTGTGTGTAAGCAGGTTTTTGTTTTCAGTGAAGAAAACCTGGAAAAGGAAAAGATGGATTGGGCTCATTTTCTTCCAAGAGTTATTGGATGGTACATGCCCCTCAGAGCCCTCACTCTCTCAAACTAGAGCACATTTCAGGGGCACACAGCCTTTCTTATAAGGCTGGCTGTCTTCAGTGGCAAAGTCATAGATTCATCCCAGTTGGCTGTCGCAGTTTTTGTAGCTCACATCTTGAACCATGTGCCAGCCAGTAAGCATGATCCGATCTTGAACTTCACCGTACTGTTAACCATCTTATCACAAAGAAACGTCCTGCTAATGGTGTCTGTGCGCCTAGTAGAGATTAGTTGAGTTCTGAGCCATTGGTCAGGATATCACGGTTTGCACAAGAAAACAGATGGGTACTGCCAATATGATGGAGGAAAATTCTGCCCATTTTTAGAGCTGAAATTTTAAAAACTTGCATAGGTGAGTAGAATAAAGGGTTGCAAGCACATGCCAACCCACCCAACAGCAAGTGAAAGGCAGGACGCAAGTCACAGTGGGCGAAACTGGGCTGGCCTGGGCTTCCCCTGATGCTGGGTTGTGATACTGTAAGATTTTAATAAGATAATACATGTAGATTATTCAAAACAATGCCTGGTATGTAGGAAGTGCTCAATAAATGCTGACTTCCTCCTCCTCCTCTTCCTCTTTCTTCTTCTTCCTCCTTTTTTTTTTCTTCTTTTCCTCAACACTCCCTTCCTCCTCTTCTTCTTCATCTGGCTTCTGCTTGGAAATCCTCAATGACAGGGATACACTGAGGCAAACCTATCTCCTCTTAATTTCCATTCATTGATCTCCAACCTGTCTTCCCATGAAGGCTTTCAGAGAGCCAAAGATAGCTATGACGTACCTCCAGAGCCTTCTGTAAAGTCACACATCTACACTTCTCTCTAATCATGTTTTCTCACTCCATGTTATATCTACATTTTTTTCCATTTGTTCAAAGCCTTCTTGTTACCTATGGTGATACCCCAGTGGCACATGATCCTAATGCAGTTTTTTCAGGAGAAGGCAGTGTGGGCTTATTTCTTCTCCAACACAGGCATGATTCCAACTCAGAGATGTTTCTTGGATCTCTTTGAAGAGGCAGAGGTTATGAACAGGGTGTCTACCTGGCTATTATCACTCATTATACACCCCCCCACACACACACACACACTCAGCCTGAATCTCAGCTCTTTTTACTGGGGTTGAGGTGTGAGGTTCTGTATGACATAACCCCTCCTTCCCCAATATGGCTACCGTGACACTCTGAGAGGGGACCAAGTGGGCGCTGGCTATTCTGTTTCTTTTAGTGCCACCAAAAACATCTTCGATACTTGAAGCAGAGTAAGAGCTATGAACCAGCAGAATGACCCAGAACTCCCCCAAGTTCTACATAGCAGTCAGTGACCCCAGGGAGACCTGGCTTGACTCAGCAGGACGGACTTGCAGCAGAGAGTGAGTGATGCCCATTCTGAACCTGCAGCGTTGTCTGTTCCCCTGGTGCGTGGGCACCTGATGTTTACAGCTCTCCTGAGCTGCTCCATTCCCCGCCTTGCCTCCCTGTTATGCTCCACCCACCGCTGATTCCTGCTTGTCCTGCCAACCTCAGTTCTCACCAAACCTTTAAACAACTATGCTCAACTGTTTACTTTTCCTCATATATTTTAGGGTCTAGTACCCGATTCCCCTTCAGACACTAAGCTCCTTCAATAATAACTAACCATTCTGGAGCAAGAATTGTCAGTGAAAAAAAAAATTAACATTTACTGAGCATTTACTATTTACTAGACTAAGTGATTTATAGGCAACATGTCATCTAAACCTCACAAAGATCCCCTAATATAAGGTGGCTCTTGATACTGGCTCCATTTTACAAGAAAAGAAAATGGTGTCTGGTGCCGTGCCTCATGCCTGTAATCTCAGCACTTTGAGAGGCTGAGGTAGGTGGATTGCTTGAGCCCAGGATTTCAAGACCAGCCTGGCCAATGTGACAAACCCCCATCTCTACAAAAAGTACAAAAATTAGCTGGGTGTGGTGGCATACACCTGTAGTCTCGGCTACTCAGGAGGCTGATGTGGGAGGACCATTTGAGCCCAGGAGGCGAAAGTTGCAGTTAGCTGAGATCACATCACTGCACTCCAGACCCTGTCTCAGAAAAAGAAAATGGGCTTGAGAGGTTAGATATCTTATACAAGGTCAATCAGCTGGTAGTGGTAGAACTGAGGTGGGTACCCAGTATCTCTGAGTCCAGACTGTAATGCTTCTCCTAATAGGAATCCTCCAGTAATTAACAATAATTCCCACCCATGGGGTATCCTGGGATTCCAACAGGGAAGAAGAACCACTGTGAGTTAGGAAATAAGGGATTTATTACAAAAATTAGACCTTACATAACTATGGGAGAAGCAGAGAAAGTAAAGGTGCCACTGGAGAGTTGAAAGATCTGAGCAAGAGTACTTACACAATCACACACATCCCACTGTAGAAGTGAAACTGCAAGGGCAAGCTCAGGGGAAGTCCACAAGAAACTGCGTCTACTGCCAACATACGGTGATAGACCTGGACCCTCAGACCACGGTTGGTCAGTGGGGACAACAGTTGGAAGACAGGTAGAATGTAGAGCAGGTGGCAGCACGGACAGACTGGAACTTGCCAGCACCTCTGCCTCTGTCATCACGTCTAATCACCATGACCTTCAGAGGTCATCATGCTGCTTCACTTTAGCTTTCAAATCTCATGCACATTGCTTTTTTGACAACTCCAATCCAGAACCATACAGGGAGGGGGACTCTGGGAAATGTACTTCCAGGTTAATCAAGTTGACATGTGCAAACCATCCTGCCTTAATCTGTGTTGTGCTTTCATAAAAGAATACCTGAGACTGAGTAATGTATAAAGATCAGAAATGTATTGGCTATGGTTCTGGAGGCTGGGAAGTCCAAGAAGGAAAGGCTGGTATTTGTCAAGGGCCTTCTTGCTAAGTCATCGCATAGCAGAAGGGCACAGGGACTGGGGACCAGGGACCAAACTCACCATTTTAGAATGAACCCACTCCTGTGGGTTTGCATTAATCAATTCATGAGGGTGGAGCTCTCATGGTCTAATCACCTCTCACTAGACCTCACCTATCAACCCAGTTGCACTGAGGATTAAGTTACCAGCACATGCTTTTGGGGGAGGGGGGCATATTTAAATCATAAATGTGAAACTTCTTCTCATGTATTACCCTCAAAAGCAGCAGGGCATGTTATCTGCTGAGATCCCTCCCATTATCTATGATTCTTAGGATACAATAATACCTACAAAATCTGAGCATTTGTTCACTTGTAATTTGGAAACTTAGCATGTGGTTGTTCATTTACCTTCTTTTTCCTATGTCAGAAGATCAGAGGAGGTCTTACCATTTTAGTGCTGACCATTAATTTAAAATAAAAAGTAAAAATTTAAAAATTCATTACAGACAGGCAAGATGATAAATTTTTCAAGCATCAATGCATAGATAACAATTAATGCTGGACATAGATTATATTTAAAAACAAAATAATGTTTTTAAAAATCCATTTGTGATATGCTAAGGATTCCAGCAAAGCCAAACAGCCTTCAGGCATAGGATGAATCATCTAATTTGTTTGTCAAGGCTCATTCAGTTGGAAAGGGCTGTACTTTCATGCAGGGAGGATTTCTAATGGCAGCTTTCTGGTAGCAGGCATCACACCACCAGAATGCTATTAGCAGCTCACCACCAAAATCAGCTTGGACAAGTGAGAGTGACCACTGGGCAAACTCCTTTTCAGCTGATTTATGGGTATATTAGTCAGCTCTGGCTATCATAACAAAATATCACATACTGGATGGCTTAATAGAAATTTTTTCCCATAGTTCTGGAGGTTGAAAGTACAAGACTGGGTCCCAGCATGATCAGGTTCTGACGAGGGCTCTCTTTCTGGCTTGCATACGGCTGCCTTCTTGCTGTGTCCTCCCATGGTGGAGACAGGTTGGGGTGGCGAAGAGAGAGTACACGAGCTGTGGTGTCTCTTCTTCTTACCAGTGCACTAATCCCATCCCATCATGAAAACCCACTTTCATGACCTCATCTACACCTAATTAGCTCCCATACCATCACAATGAGCATTGGAGTCAGAGCTTCCACATCTGAATTTGGTAGGGGGACACAATTCAGTTCATATCAGCAGGCATTTCAGATGGACCTGAAACCTGGAAGTTCTCAGGTTTCCTGCCAGCCTGACTGGACCCACAGTTTTTACATGGAATCTATTCTTTTCTGCCTTGGCTCAACCTTCATCTCATTGGTTTTAATGTCACCAGGCTAAGAAATTCTCTTCCAGCCAAGAATCTGATTTTTCCTCAACATGCGAATCCCCATAAGTATTTAGAGGGGAAAAAACAGCAGCCTTCCATAGTGTGTGGCATAGGGCAGAAGGGGGTAGGTGCCCTGAGATGAGATCAGTCCCCATCTAGGGACACCATTCAGTCACTCATTATACAAATATTTTGAGCATCTTCTCTGTACCAAGCACTGTGTTAGATGATGTGAGTATTATGGAGAATAACATAGATGACTCACATCTTGGGGACTGTTCGTGTTCCCCAAAATTCAAATGTTGAAATTCTAATCCCGAATATTATGGTATTAGGAGGAGGGGTCTTTGGAAAGTGACTAGTTCATGAGGGTAGAGTGCTCATGAATGGGATTAGTACCTTATAAAAGAGACCCCAGAGACTCTCTTACTCTTTCCAACAGGAGAGGATACAATGAAAAGATGGAAAGTGTGCAACCTGGAAGACAGCCCTCACCAGAACCTCTCCGTGAACATGCTGGCACCCTGATCTCAGACATTTTAGCCTTCACAACTCTGGGAAATAAATTTCTGCTGTTTATAAGCCACCTAGTCTGTGGTGCATTTGTTAGAGCTGTGCAGACTAAGACACTGCACAATGCAAATTTTAGATACTCTGTCACATTTTCCAGGCTAATAAATTCTTGTCAGTTAGACCTTTGTCTGCCATTGTGAGTTTGAAAAAGAGAGTGACATATTTATTTCTCTATATTTTCTCCTTTCACATTCTCTCATCCGCATCCTACGATAGGCCTCTGTGGCTTCATCTAAGTCAATTAGAGAGCAGGGACCTACGCTTTATCATCTAGTTCCCCCAAATTCTTTCCTTGTCATTGGCTTTTGGAAAGACAAGACAGAGCCGTGATGTGCTTTGGTGGTAAAAACTGCAGTCACAATGTCTTGCTGCCTGGAACCAGGAGACACCTCTGTCAAGTCTTTCACAGGCTCAGAGTTTAAGTCTCCTCGGCAGTCTGTCTGTCTCTCTCCCTCTTTCCCTTTCTCTTCCTCTCTCTCCTTTGAGATGGAATCTTGCTGTGTCTCTCACATGGGAGCAATCATGGCTCACTGCAGCCTGGACCTTTTGGGGTCAAATGATCCTTCCACTTCAGCCTCTCAAGTAGTTGGGACGACATGCATGCACCACCATGCCTAGCTAATTTTTTTTTTTAGAGAGAAGGGGGCTCACTATGTTTCCCAGGCTGGTCTCAAATTCCTGGGCTCAAGTGATTTGCCCACCTCGGCCTCCCAAAGTGCTGGGATTATAGACATGGGCCACTGTGCTCAGCCCACTGTCTCTCTCACTTAAAGAAACAAACACACACACACACACACACAAAATAATAAAAATAAAAAAAAGAAACAAACACACACAAAAAATGGAGATGGTGATGTGAATTCAGGTGGGACAGAGATCTGAAAACACCTCAGAACCAGCAATTGCTCCGAGCAGAGTGACCCCACATTGACCCCTTTAACTCAGACATTTTCAAACTCCAGCTTCTTGGAGGCAATGGTTAGTCTATTTGGTTCTTTGCTGAGGTTCTAGCACAGGAGTGTCCAATCTTTTGGTTTCCCTGGACCACATTGGAAGAATTATCTTGGGCCACACATAAAATATACTAATGATAGCTGATAAGCTAAAACAAAAAATGCAAAAAAAAAAATTCTTATGTTTTAAGAAAGTTTACGAGTTTGTGTTGGGCTGCATTCAAAGCCATCTTGGGTGGCATGTGGCCTGTGGGCCGTGAGTTGGACAAGCTTGTCTAGCAAATGGTTCAGATGAACCTTTAATGAAACATGTTTTCCAACTTCAATTGGACCTTCAGTGTCCATTTCAATAGTACTCGTCACACTTTAATGGAACTTATTGTTGAATTGCTAGATGATGACCTTCAGCAACCAGTTGAGTTTGGAAAACATGGGCCAATCCACCTCTGGTTCAAACACTGGGTCTGTCTCCTTTCTCCTGAGATAGCTACATCAAACCTTCTCTGTTCTTCTCCAAGGGTTGATACCCTCTTACAATGCAAAAATGATCAAGTCATGGGCCACTCTGCCCTTAGAGCCCTTGTGCAGCTTCCCATTGCCTTGGAATAGAGCTCTGCTCAATACCTTCACTTGCCAGGCCTCCAGCGACTTTAGCTCTCCCTGCCTCTCTAGCCTTGCCTCTATCACTTCCTAACAATGTGCTCTGTGCTTTCTTCAGTCTTTGCAACTAATCAAGTTCCTGCCTGTAGGCTTTCATACCAATATGCTGCTGCTTTAATTTAGGATGACCCCCACCTTCTTCACACCCCATTTTTCTTGCACTTCATCCAGGAAGGCTTCTCCCCTTTCTTTCAGTAGGCTAATTATCTATGGGTATGTGCTCCTATCACACACTGAACTTCCTTTTCAATAACATTCATCACGCTTTAATGGCTGGTATTGTTGAATTGCTAGATGATGAGCTCTACTAGATGATGAGCTTCCAGTAGGCAGGGATTGCATTGTTCTCCAATATGTCCCTACTGGCGAATACAGAGCTTTACACACAGTAGGCAATCACTACACAACCAACTCAGTGAATGGACTAATCATGCAGGATCACAGAAAGTTTGAAAAATCGAGGCAGAAATCACTCATAATGCCATTATTCTAATAGGATCATTTTCATTTTTGCTTATTCCCTTCTCTTCCTCCTCCCACAAATAGTCATGTCTTTAAAGAGTTGCGGTCATTATGCACTTATAATGTGGTTTCTTGTTTCTAACTTAGCATTTTTTCTAAGTTACACATAATGAGCCTTAAGCATTGGAGCTCATCTTTGTCCTGCAAGCAGCACAGAGCTCTGACTGTCAGGAGAAATGTAAAGAGGAGGGAAGAGGATACATGTGATACATTATTGCATTTATTCTAGTTTGTGCCCTGGCTTTTCTCAAACTCTGGACAAGCAGGCATGGACTCCATGTAGGGTAACAACTTGTATGTCAGGCTTAGAGTTGTACATGGTGTGTAACAAGACAAAAATGCAAGGTACCTTCAAAGAATTTGATTTTCTCCTTTCCTCCCATTCTCTTTCTCTTGTTTTAAAAAATGATAAAAAAACTATTCAACAGCATAGATAGGTTCTTTCAGGTTAGGGAAGAACTATGGAGTCAAGCAGCTCTAGATTTTAAACACTGTCCCTTTGCCCACTAATTTTGGGAAACTCTCTAAGTTTCAGTTTTCTCATTTGTATAACGAGGATAATAATACCTGTGTCATAGTGGTGCTATGAAGTATAAATGAAATCATGTATACAAAGTACTGAGCACAGTGCTTGGCACATAATAAGTGCCCAATAAATGATAGTTATTTTAGTTTTTATCCATAAGCTGATGGATCTCCCCAACATTTCTCAGGAAACTAACCACTGTTAAATGAACAGATCTCTGATGTTCTTACGCTACAGAGAGGATACCATATAAAAACTGCTTAAGTGAAGAGCAGCTTGAACACAAATACCTGCAATCCAGATCATCTATCCCTTCTCCATCTATGTGGGCTCATACGTTAAACCACTGTCCGTGGCACATCTTCCTGACTGGTGGACACATAGGTCTCTTGCTGAACCTTAGTTTCACTTGCTCTGGAAAAAGGCTGCCTGTCTCCAAACTTATTCTTCAAATTGGATGAAAATCCCATAATTTCTTTTCAGTGATGTGATAACAGTCCCACAGATTAAAACATATTTATATTATGGATGAAGTACTTTTCCTATTCAACTGTAAAATGCATGCACATACAACAGAGTTTCACTTTGGAATAGATTTTGCTCCCTTCACATGGCTAGGCCAGTTCACAAATAATTATATTTAAGGCCAGGTGCACTGGCTCATGCCTGTAATCCCAGCACTTTGGGAGGCTGAGGCGGGTGGATCTCCTGAGGTCAGGAGTTCAAGACCAGCCTGGCCAATATGGTGAAACCCCGTCTCTTAAAAAAAAAATTATATTTAAGATAGACAGAAACTGTATGATACAGCCTCTTTTTCAGTATGGGGAAGAAAAATCATGGTCTTTCTACTTGTTCATTCATTAAACACATGTTTACAGAGAAGTTCTTGCAAGTCAACATAAAGGGATAAAGGAATTCAAAGCACAGCCTTAAAATGTCAGAGCCGAATGAGGGAGACCCATGCATTCGCAGTAAACAATCTTCATGTGACAAATGCTATGTCGGGAGGTGGTATATAGTATAAAGAGAACTCAGTGGAGAATGCTATTATCTTATTTAGCAAATTTAATGTGCTATTGATAAGAAGACAAACTCCAATTTTAGAAATGGTGTCTTAGGTCAAGTTTCCCAGAGGTAGACCCTGAGACCAACATTCATGTGCAAGTGATTAATTAGGAAGAAACCGAGTAAAGGAATAAGGAAAGCTGGCCAGGGAAGGGGAAGAAGCCAGGCAAAGTCCTACAGAGAGCAGCTGCAGCCTGATTCCACAGGGGGAACTCTGGAGCGGAAGCTGCATCTCAGAGAATGTCCTGACTTGGGGCAGGGAACTGGACTTACATACTTCCCCACTAGTCCTGGGCCAAGAATGCCCAAAGACACTGTATTTTCAGCTCTCTGCTCTGGGCAGCCCTAGAGCAGTCTTTTGAAGAGCATAGCAAGGGCAGGCAGTTGGAAACAGAAGCCCACATTCGTATGAGGAGAGGGGCACAGAAATGGCACAAAGAATCCAACAGGATCTGGGCAGAACACCAACAACATTCACTAGAGAAAATAGGATGGGAGCAGATGTGCACCTTAAAAACAATGGAATAGCAGTGGAGGAGATGGGTATCAGTGTAGGCTTCACAGAGGAATGAGGTAGGCTTGAAAGGATCCACAGAAGAAATGTTTCCGTCAGGAGAATATGGTGAGCAAAGTGAGAGGATCAATGTGAGACCAATGAGAAGAGAGAAGGGACGGCCCCGAAAGTAGATTCCTATTGCTGGCTGTGGCCAACTTTTGAGGCAGAGAAGCTGAAGCCACCTTAGAGGGACCCTCTGTCGGAAAAGCTGGTTGGTTGCTTCTTACTTTGACCCAGGATCATTTCTGGAGTCCTTTGAGGCCAGCTTTTACTCTAAGGTGACATGCCACAACCAGAGCAGGGTGACAGTGGCTGAAGCAGAGGCCTCAAATGTAGGCTCTGGTAGAGCTGGGAGGGCTAAGTTAGTCATGCAAAAAGTTTCAATTTGTCCTGCAAGGCCCAGGGAATTTTGGAAGGTTTCTAAACTAAGGAGTGATATAATCTGATCTGTGCTTAAGAAGGGTGACCCTGGCTTAGATGCCTTCACATTTTCTTTACTAGAATGAGTACTTCTTTTTTTTTACCTTTATGGTGGGACTTCATTCCCAACACACATCTTTCTGTCCCTGTCTTCCTGTTCTTGGACTGACATAACAGAATATCACATACTGGGTGGCTTAAACAACAGAAATGTGTTTTTATACAGTTCTAGACGCTGGAAGTCTGAGATCAGGAGGAACAGTTGGTACAAAGCTTTAGAAATACAAGTACCCTTTAGCCAGAAATCCCACTTCTAAGAATGTGCTTGTAAGTATGCAAAGAAATCAATATATAGATAACAGATACAGACAGATGATAGCTAGCTCAATAGATTAGATAGATAGAATTGCATTGTTTATAGTAACAAACGGCTACAAATAATCTATCAATAGGAAATTGTTGAACACTTCGTGGTGCTTCCATAAAATGGATCATCTTCTATTTGCTAAAAAATGAACTGGGTCTCATACTACATGCTGGAGATGTTCTACATGCTGGAGTTATGGAAACATCTCTAAATGGAAACTCAGGATCCCAGGCTACTTGTGTTCAGTGGTTCTGCCATTCACTAGAGCCTCCTTGAAATCCTCCACTGAGTTTCTGCATTTGGCTGTCCAAGCAGCAGAGAGACAGATTACGAGAGGTTGCACAAGAAGGTTGAGAAGCCAGGCTTGGATGGGGTATACATCACCACCACCCGCAACCACATTCGATGAAGCCTCATGGCCCCACCTCCATGGTAGAGAGGCTAGGAAATGTGGAGGAAAGGAACACTTGTGTATTAGTTTCCTATTGCTGCTGTAACAAATCACCACAAATGCAGTGACTTAAAACAACCTAAATGTATTCTCTTACAGTTCTATAGAAGTCCAACATGGATCTCACTGGCTTAAATCAAAATATTGCCAGGATGGCATTCCTTGTGGAGGCTTTAGGTTAGAATCTGTTTCCTTGCATTTTTCAGCTTCTAAAGATTGCCCACACTCGTTGCGTTGTGACCTTCTTCTCTTTTGAAAGCCAGCCAACAACACTGCATTTCTTATCAATATTGATACCTTACCTACGGAATATTGCTTTGATTCTAAAATTCAAGGTTTTGTGTCTCTGTGGTTGTTTCATTATACACATCTCTTCCCAACATTCAGAGACATCTCCTTGGTTGCTTAAAGTGGCATGGTGGTCTTTAGTATGCAGATATTGGGGTGGGTCGTTATGCTAACACACTGCTTGACATTGTCATTTAGTGAGCCTTCAGGACCAAAAGGTATGATGTCCTACAGCTTTTAGTATCCCCGTCAACCAAAAACCAATTAATTTCTACCTGTTAGCAAAGAAGAAATGCTTTAATTGGTCATTGCCAATTTTTTGCTTTTGCTTTTTTCCTAGAATATCAGAACAGAGATCTTCTTCTCTTTGATTCATTGATGTATTCCAGTAGCCTAACAATGCCTGACAGACGTCCAATAAATATTTATAGAGTAAATGAATAAGATCTGCCTGAAGCTAAGGCCACTGTCTTCCTGGTAGGTAATTCCACCAGGCTTTCTCCATCATTTGTATTACAAAATCTTTGTAAGAAAAGAGTTAAGCTCCTCTCAATAACTCTTTCTTCTGCATCCTCATAGTAATTTACAAAATACCTATGAGGGTGGCAATGATCTATGTTATGATAATTTATATCACATGTATATAACATGTGTGACTCTTCTGCTATAATAGAAGCTCTTAGAAATCTTTGTGACCCTAAAGGCCCAGGTCTCCATCCTCCTGCCAGGCCCTGCCGCAGGACATCAGGCCCAAACTGGTTTCCTGGGTAGAGGAGGAACTCCCAGGAGGCAGACTGAGCCCCTGGTCACCTTCATGCTGAGTACGGGGAGGGAACACTGCCCATAAAGTGTATGGAATGATGCTGCTTTCCTGCGAGCTGGAATCTCAACTTGAGCCTCAACTCCTCATCCCAGGTCCCACAGCTGGGCATAGAGGTGTTTTTGTTTTATGTTTATTTCCTTCTCAAAAGATTTTCTTTTTCATTATCTATTCTTATGAATGTGTTCTATGAGAAGCTGCGGGAACTGACTTGGCATGTGCTTCGTAGCTGGAGTGCCAGCCCCTTTGCAGCAGGTGTGATGGACGAAGTCGTACTAGTCCTCAGCCCTGTCAACAATTCAGGTTCAGCCCATGTTTGTTGAAGGAATGGTGCTGGCATTCCCTTTGAGAACCCTGGAGGGACTTCAGCAAAGTCCAAAAGAGGAAAAGCTGAACTTCCTCCTAGAACATTTCACGGTCTCTGCCTCCCACACATATAGGAGCTTCCAATCTTGGGCTTGGCACCAGTCGCCTGTCAAAGCAAATTACTCTTAAAAAGGCTTAAGTAGGAGGCCAGCCCAAGGTTCTGTTTTGACAGAATTGTATATCTGAGTGAGGCTGACCATGATCTTGGCCTTGGTTGTACCCGCCGGTGACACAGAAATAACCTGAACTCCTCTGATGCAGCAAGTTCTGAGAAGTGCTGCTGAAATGACTGACAACTCTTTCCCAGGACAGCTTGAGATTCTCAATGTACAATATCAACAATGATGATCAAATTAAATAGCTTTTCTTGGATTTTCCTGTCATTCCTGGCAGAGGTAATACGGAAAACCCAGGACTTGAGAAAAACATGCTTCGAGCATACTTTGGCTGCTTGCTGGAACATTACTTTCTTAGTTTTCCGAGAAGCTTTAAGCTGCTAACATAAGTACAAATCCTGCTCTATTGCAGCCACTGTGAAATAAACAGCAGGCTGGGACACAAGAGCCAGCACCCTGTGAACCGACTTTCTGGGGAAACTCCCTGGGGACCCAAGGTTGCATAAAATTCAACAGGAAGGCAATCCAACACTGTCCAAATGCTCTTTCCCTACCAGAGGGTTCCTGACATGTTTGAATTTGCCAATTCCTGCTTGCAAAATCAATCTATTACTAGCATGCATGAAGATGCTTCTCAGAAAGTAGTTTTTATTGGTATAGCAGGCAGCTCCTCCAGGGATAATTAGAGGTCAGAGTTGTATGTTCCAGAACCCTCTGTCTTTAGGTTTAGGCCAATTGGCCAAGACTCCAAGAAACATTTTTCTAGTCAATCAAGGTCAAAATTTAACATGCTTGTTCATATTGAGGGAATGTGCTTATAATTATGTATGTGTTATGTATGTTTATTTAAAAAGCTCATTGTCCCAGAGGGCAGAGGGAATGATGCTGCCTCCTAGTGGGAGACAGAGCAAAATTGAGAGAAACAGCCATTTAGAATAGGCTAGAGGAATTGGAGAAGATCCTCAGATCCTAGGTAAGAATACAGACTCTACTCTCTGCTGTTTAACAATCTAATGCTACATAAGGCACAAGATCTCTTTCTGAAGGTCTATACAGCCTCTCTTGGTAGCTGTTCAAACCTACCAATCAACATATTTTTGACAACTTCCTATGTGTTCAAACATATGCCTGGAATTAAAGAGGACACCAAGTGGCTGAGCTTGGTGACTCATGTCTGCAATCCCAGCACTTTGGGAGGCCAAGATGGGAAAGCTGCTTGAGTTCAGGAGTTTGAAACCAGCCTGAGCAACATAACAAGACCCTGTCTCTATTTTTAAAAAGAAAAGAAAAAAAAAGAGGATACCAAGGAAATGTTAGGCAGGAATTTTGCCCTCAGAAAACCTGTGTGTCATTCAGTAGAAGAGACTGGTTTGTAACTTAAAACAATTCTTCATCTGTATGGTTCAGTTTATGTGCCAATGGCTCCCCCAGGAGCAAGCCTAAACTCCTTAATCTGGCATTCAGAGGTGTTTATAATCTGGTTTCCCACCCACATCCTACTCAGCCACATTTCTTGCCACTTCTGTCTTGCGTTCCATATTTCCACCACTCTTGAAACTGGCTTAAGGGTAGGCCCTTCAGGGAGCACAA
Organism: Cheracebus regulus; assembly: GCA_963574635.1. Lineage (NCBI taxonomy): Eukaryota > Metazoa > Chordata > Mammalia > Primates > Pitheciidae > Cheracebus > Cheracebus regulus. Next base: position 37,580 of record CAUYQU010081184.1, read on the forward strand.
TCACGAAGGCTTTCTGACACATGAAATCTAGCAAGTCATAGAGAAGAGAATTGTCAAGAGAGGACTTCTTGTGAGATCCTCTAATAAACTGCTAAAGGTGGGAAGTGATGTCCCCTAAGGGCATGCTTAAGTAACATTTAAAAAGAAAAAAAAAATCCAAACTGCTTTCTAAGAAGAGTAGGTTCACCTGATATCAGAGTTTTGTTTGATTGAGTCAGGGACCAAAGAGTTGACTTGCTTTATAAAATAAAGAACAATTGCATACAGCCATCAGAGAGCCCTCTTTATCCACCATAGTAACATCTAGCTTCTCCTCTAAACAAAATTAAATAAAACTGGTTAAAAGAAGCACCCAATTATTAGCCAGCTGACCGTGGGCTGGCCATGGTTTACTGAACCACCTGTGTTCTCCGGATTTCTCATGCTTTATGCTTTTGACAGTTTTATCTGCAACCACCCCACTGCTACTCTCTATCAAGTTAATCTCAAAATGCAGCAAAAGCTATTGCCTCCATCATAAAACACTTCCTGACTCCATGCTACCCTCTGGCCTAGCCTGCTCTGTATTAAGTGCCAAGCCTTTGTGTTCCCATTGAGTCTGATGTACGTCTCTTATCCCAGTACTTTATTATAATAAGCTCTTGGTATCTGGCCCCTGCGCTAGGCTCCCTGATGGCTATGAGCTGTGTCTTCTTTTTCTATGTACTAAAGCATCTCTCCTATCTACCGGCCCTTTGGGCATATTAGTTCCTTTTTTTAGGATAGGGAAGTGGGAGATCACTAAGAATACCTGAGGAGTTGGCTTTACAGAAAAAGACCTGGGTTGGGTCCTGGCCAGTGGGTGAGTTATGATGGCATCACTGCATTCCAGCCTGGGTGTCAGACTGAGACCTTGTCTCAAAAACAAAAAGTGTAGCTGGATAAGTGGACAGAAATCGTGGCTGCCATTCCAGCTATGAAATCAAGTCTTCTGAGAGGCTGTACAAATTCACAGGACAAGATTCTTTTCATCACATACTCCACCCCCAACTCCTCACAAAAAGTCCCAAAATAGTGAGGTCTGGTTTAGGGGGTATTCATAGCATGAGGTAGGAATAGCTGGAGGTTAACCAGAATGGAGGGCCTTTGGCCTTTGTTAATGCAGCTCCCCACACAGGCCTCACGTTCCTATCTGTGGTCTGTTTCTTGACTCCTGGGTTGAGATTATTTTGTTGACAATGTGGCGGGTGCTCAGTGCTGTTAGGTGATTAAGTGGATGGAGGGTAGAAAGTATTGAGCAATATCTCTTTTTTTTGGACAGAGTTTTTCTGGAACAGAAAAATATCAGATTTTTCTAGATTTTTTTTTTCTTTTTTTTAAGATGGGATTTCACCATGTTGATCAGGCTGGTCTTGAACTCCTGACCTCAGGTGATCCACCCACCTCAGCCTCCCAAAGTGCTAGGATTACAGGTGTGAGCCACCGCGCCCGGCCCTCTAGATATTTTTATCTAGAGTCTTCTATTTCTTGAGACTTTGGAGGTGAGGAGAAAGAGTCAAATGATAAAGACAAGAATGCTGTGAGAGATTTTTTCTGGAGAAATAACTTTTAGACCATGTTTCAAGAGAGGAAAATCACATGTATACTCTTAAAGTGCTTCATGTACGTCTGCAAAGCAGATTAAGGTGTGCTCATAGAGCAAACCCTGATGTCTACAAGAATCTTAATAAAAAATGATGCCTATTAAATGAATGAGAGAGCTAAATGTAAGCGCTAATACAATAAAACTTCTAGAAAAAAGCATAGAAAAAAATCTTCATGACAATGGGTTAGGCCAAGATTTCTTAGATTCAGCACAAAACAAATAGACCATAAAAGAAAAAATGGATCAATTGGACTTCATAAAAATTAAAAACTTCTCTCTTAAAAATATTAATTACATTAATTCACTCAAGAATTTATTATGTATTATGTGACAGTACCCCCTAGCTCTTGTACTATGGCAATGAATTGCATTCCCTCTATTATATTGGACTGGAGCAGGAAAATACATTTTAGAAAGATTTCCAATAAGAAAAACATCCCTATTATTTAAAGTAATTTTCCATTTAAACTCATAGACAGGATCAAATACTAGGAAATGATGGAAAATGCTGAGAAATATGAATTTGTACAATTAGAAGCCGGGCACAGTGACTCATGCCTGTAATCCCAGTACTTTGAGGGGCCGAGGCTGGCAGATCACTCAAGGTCAGGAGTTCAAGACCAGTCTGGACAACATGGCAAAACCCCATCTCTACTAAAAATACAAAACAGCCAGGCATGGGGTGGGTGCCTGTAATCCCAGCTACTTGGAAGGCTGAGGCAGGAAAATCACATGAACCTGGGAGGCAGAGGTTGCAGTGAGCTGAGATCAAACCACGCCTGGATGACAGAGAGAGGCTCTTCCTCATAAAAAAAAATATGTGTGTGTGTATGTGTGTGTGTGTACAATAAGCCTGACAGTTGGTATTTGTTTACTTTCATGCCAGTTGAGCAAGAATCTTGGCAATGCAGATGCAGGATAAAGAATATTAGCGCTTTGGAGGATCGTCTGAGATCACATTTCACTCTATATTATTTCACTGTAGGACTTTCGAGTCAGGAAGGACCAGATTTGAAAATTAGTTTTTCTACCACCTGTGGGATCTGAGACTCTGATTAAAATGTATACTTTATAGAGTAGTTGTAAGAATCAATGAGGTAATGAACAAAGTGTAAAGTGCAAGGCACATAACTGGACCTCAGTAAATGGAAACTATCTTTGGATGATGATGGTGGTGATGATAAAATCCAATCAGGTTCTGAAAGTTGACCAGGACTAGTCAGCTTACTTGTTCTTCTTGAGAAATGTGCATCCTTCCCCATGGTAATCTTAGGGTCTAAGGGAAAAATGAGGGTACTTCCTCTCCTTTCCCCATTGTGTGCCCATGACAGGTATCACTAACCAGACCACCCTAGCATTCTTCAATTAGCCTGGACTGAGCTCCAAATCCTCTCCAGGCAGCAATATCTGATCCATATAAAGTTGTTGGTGGAGATAAGAAGTATCTGCCATTCTGATTTAAGGCTTCAGTGGACATTCCCTCCAGACCAGGAAGACTGATTGTAAGTTTATCTTTCCTACAAAGATAAAAGCCCAAGTCTAGCCTAAGGAGTGATGACTAGGAGTTTTAGAAGGGGCTTAGTCACACTATAGTACAAGTTTATTTCTCAAATAATCAGTTTGCTTTTATTTAGTTTAACTCTTTTTCTGTTTGTTCTACATTTGCAAGTACTTGACTTGTGGGATTTCTTGAAAGCAGGTTCTTAACTTCTCAGATCCTGGAGTCACACACTCCCTGCCCTACCTTATAAACATTAGAGATGTTTTTCCTTAGGTTAAGAGGGACTTGGACTCTCTCTGACCAGAAAATAACTCCATAAGGCAGAAAAGACAAAAATCTAACAGGTCAATGATCTGATGATTGGATCAGCCAGGGGCAATTGTACTCAAAGGGACAGAACCAACCCTAAGGCATGGTTCTCAACCTTGGATACAAAATAAACTCAACAGAAGAGCTTAGAAAACCCTGAGGCAAGGTGGCAGCCATGCCTGACCAATTACATCAGAGTCTCTGCAGATGGTACCCAAGCATCAATTGGTATTTGAATTAAAGTTCCTCTGCTCATTTAAATGTGCAGCCAAGGCTGGGGGAGAACCTTTGTCCAAAGGTGTTGTGGAAATTTGCAAAGTATCCCTGGTATCCCAGTAATTGAGGCAAAAGTGTTACTGGCATTTTCTTGGCAGGGATATGGGTTCAATGTTGTTACACTGTCTGGGACAGTTCCCTCACAGTGAAAAATCTTTTGAATGTCCTACTGGGTAATTGATAAACTTGAAAAACTTATATGATCTGGAACTTTACCTTACATATAAACACAAAGTATTTTTTGCATGGTTTTAATTCACATACATTGAATTTTCCCAGAATGTAACCAACATATAAATTAGGGTAGAATTATAGTTTATTCTATTTAAAACTTTACTACGAGTTGCTTACCTTTTTAGATAGGTGTATCACTATGTCAACACCACTTTTGGTATTTGAGTCGTCAGCATTTGTAGATGCAGTTTTCATGGTGATTCTGTGTACAAGTGCCAATATCTGATGATCTCATTGTGCCCAGATGTTTACTTACTGAAATGTATTTACTTCATTGTAAAACATATCTATTTCATGTCTCTTTATGACAAAATATTGATTCTCAAATATTGTGAGTTTAGGTGGATTATATAATCTGAATTTCATTTCTGAATAATAAATGTGGTATTAAGGAATATTTCTTATAAAAAGGTAGCTTACATTGATATTAGGTTAAACATTTCTAATTTGGGAATTCCCTTTGTGATCTGTAATATGCAAGCCTCTCAGCTTGCATTTTTGTTTAATGAGCATGAAAATTCCAGCAAGCCCAATGACAGGGGCATTAACTTTGAGCAAGTCACTTCATGTCTCTATGCCTTAGCTTCCTCATCTGCAAAAATAGCCTACTAATAGTTAAGAGCTGTCAAGAGAATAAATTGAGATCAACCATAAACAGCACTCAGCAAAATTTCTGGCACGTAAGCAGCACTAAACAAAGGTACCTGTTTTGATGATGATGATGACGATGACAATGATGATGGTGATGAGGATAAATTCAGTAGTACCATTCAGAGAGAAACCAAAGACTCTAATCCATCCCTCAGGTAAGTTCATGGTCTCTACAGTTTACCTCTTCTTTTCTCCAGGTCAGATACTACCCAGAGCAGATGACACGATACGCCTACTTTTGGATGGAAACAGCTTGCAGGATCCCCGCTTCTTCATTCCTGTAATTGTTTTAAACAGTATTCATGGAAAAAATCTCAGGACCATTTTTGTTGGTGGCTAACAAATTGTTACAGGCTTTATCATGATGTAAGCATTCTGCCAACTCAGAGACTTTGCATCTGGAGAGATGCTACTCTGATGCAATATTCAGTGTCTTTCAAAATGGAACCTGGCGTATCACCTTTTTGTTTAATATTTTCCCCACTCTTCATCTCACTTATCAGCCTTTTCTTTCATTCCAGTCTACATAAAAACTTCATGAGAGAACTGTTTTCTCTTTGGAAGAATCTAACTTAGATATTTTGTGCTACCATAAGGACAGAAGGGCTAAAATTCTTCTTTAGTGGCTAGTAAATAATTTCAGCCAGGATCACAGTTTCCTCCCAGTTTTCCATTCAGTCCTGACTTTGCTCTACTGGAATATTTGCAAATGAATAGACTCTGTTTTCCTCATTCAGAAAGTACATGGCTTTTGTCCTTGGCAGAGCCCATCCACTGTCGCCATGTATACTGTCAAGTTTTGTAAGCGTAATACACCAGACAGGTCTCTGTTCAGGAACAGTCCACCATATAATTCAGTTCGTCACTACAAAAACCTTTAGTATCATGGTAGGGGGTGTTGAGGGTGAGGCATAGCCAGCTGTGGATTTCCAGCTGAAGAAGCATTGAGAAAGTATCATTAAGTATCCAATACATTGGGGGCAGGATGATACAGAAACCATTCCAGATAGAGGAGAATCAGGTATATGTTAAAAGCCCTCAGAAATAAAGATTCCACAATCAATGCCAAATACCGTCTTGTAACAGAATTAATTCTTACTTAAGGGAAGCTAGTATTATTGAGAACTTATTAACAGCCAGGGATATTTTACATTCATTGTCTTAGCTAATGCTCACAAAAGCCCTCTGATCTAGGAACTCAGACAACTCCATTTAACAGATGAGAAAACTGAAGTTCACAGAAGTTAAGTTACTTGTCCAAGTAAGTGGCAGAATCTAGATTTAACCCTGGCATGTTTTTCTCTAAAGACCAAGAGATTTGCTACCATGTCTCGCGCTACATTGCCTCACCTGAACACTCATGCTATAATTTACACTCACTGCTTGTATTTGTTTCTGGCAGTCTCCCCCAGAACGCCAGAATACCAGACCAGCACCATCTAATGGAAATATGTGAGCCATGAATATGGGTCACATTTGTAATTTAAAATTTTCTAGTAGCCACATTTTTAAATATAAAAAGAAATGAGTGAAATTAAATATTGTATTTAACCCAATATATCTAAAGTATTATTTCAACATGAAGTCAACATAAAAATGATCTATGAAATAACTTCCACTTTCTTTTGGACTAAGCCTTTGCAATCTGGTGCGTTGTTCACTTACAGCCTGTATCAGTTCCAACCGTCCACATTTCAATTGCTTAATAGCCACATGTGACCAGTAGCTACCAAACCAAACATCACGAGTCTAGGCTCATAATCCCAACCCTCTTCATAATCTGTGGAGCTCTTCTTGAAAGTCTTTCAGAAGATAGGAACAGAACTAACAAGACAGAGCCTACTTTAAGTGATTTGCTTTAGTCCAAGAAAAGAAAAGAAATAAACAATAGGTTTCATAACTGCCATCTACAACCAGTAGTCAGCTTAGTTGCTGAAGGTCAGATGAGAAACAGAGTGATGGAATCCACATCATTGCATAACACGTGTCAGGTGTTCGCATGCTTTTAGAGGGGTGCTGAGCACAACATGAAGATCAGAAAGCTCCAGATCCCTGACCAGGGGGTGACTCATGAATCCAGCTCACAAGGAACACCAACAGAGCCACATTAAGTCCCTCCCAGTCCTTCCTCTCCTCGTTGTCACTCTCACCCCTGCCCCAGTTTGAAAGGCAACGTGCATGTGCCAGGCCTAACCAGCGTGGGACAGACCGCACACTCCTCACATCCAGAGGGCAGAAAGAAACTTCAACACCTCCTTTCACCCCTGGCCCCTTGGAGAATCCTCTACCCCAGGAGTTCTCGAACTTTTATTCACAGCAGCATTACCTAGAGGACTTGTTAAAACCCTGATTCTGTGCCTTACCCCCAAGGGGTCTGAGGTGGGGCCAGGGAATGCGCATTTGTAGCAAGTTCCAAGGACGCTGATGCCGTAGGTCAGAGGATGACCACACATTGAGAAGCCAAGGCTCGTCCTTACGTTGTCAATATATCACTCAACAGCAAGAACAAACCTAAGAAAAGCACAGTGCCTTCTTCATTCTTCATAAAGATAAATGTGATTTTTAAATAGTTGATGTGTTCGGCTATTTCTCCCCTGCCCTCCATTATTTCCTCTAGTCCAGGGAGGAAGGAAGTAATCATAATGGAGAGACAAAGATGAAAGGGAAAAGGGATCCAGAAATAGAAATTCCATTTGACTCAGCAATCCCATTACTGGGTATATACCCAAAGAACTAAATCGTTCTACTATAAAGACACATGCACACGTATGTTCATTGCAGCCCTGTGTACAATAGCAAAGACTTGGAACCAACCCAAATGCCCATCAATGATTGACTGGACAAAGAAAATGTGGTACATATACACCATGGAATACTACACAGCCATAAAACATGATGAGTTCGTGTCCTTTGTAGGGACTTGGATGAATCTGGAAACCATCATTCTCAGCAAACTCACACAAGAACAGAAAGCCAAACACTGTATGTTCTCACTCATAGGTGGGTGTTGAACAACGAGAACATGTGGACTCAGGGAGAGGAGCATCGCACACTGGGGACAGTTGAGGGGGGCAGGAGAGAGACTGGGGGTGTAGGAGAGAGACAGCGGGGGGTGGGGAGGGACAACATGGGGAGAAATGCCAGATATAGTATGCATCTAAAGTAAAATAAATAAATTAAAAAAAAAAAAAAGTATGAGGTCAGGAAAGCTGGCGGGAAATAGGGAGAAGGGCAGAGATAGATGACCAGAGTCCAGGACGGTCAAGAGTGAGGCAAAACCTGTGCTCAGGGAGAAAACGGCAGTGCAGCCACCCCCAGACCCCTCCGCTGGGCCTGATGCACAGACTGCAGGCAAGCTTGCCCCCTATCTTTTCAATGAAGCCACAAAAGCATCTCACAACAAGATTGTTCTCCTCTTTGCTTTTGAGAGAGGAAATCGTGGTTGAATGCTATGTAATGGTGGGCAGTTGCAAACCATGAAAGGCTTGACACCCCCGTTATGGGCCCCATATAGCACTTCACTCTCCCCTGCCTGTGTGTGGGCTTTTTTTATCTTTAACCTTTCAGGGTGCCTGGGTTTTACAAGGAGAGGCAATGAGACTTGCTGAGTTGCAGGCAGCTGGGAATTTGGAATGCATCTTTGGAGAAATACACTGAGCCTGGCTCAGAACTTCCAAGAAAACTCAGTGGGAGGGGAGGAAAAACAACGCAATGACATGACGCCTTGCAGGGCCCGCCTCGGCCTTACTGAATCGCCCAGAGATTGCATTCCAGCTGCACTGCGGTGACCCAATGTTCCAGTAAACAAGGAGGGGACGGGATGGAGGGACCTCAGATCAGGCTACCCTGGAGCTGTTAAAATAGAACACAGGGGGCCTAGCAGGGTGGGGCATGGGGACTGGGAGGCCTCTGTGCACATCCTGGATCAGGAAGGCACACCCACGGGGCCCACTGGACACACATATGCACATATTCACTTCCAGTGGACTGGGACAAATATCAGAAACTCATATTGTAGCCTCAGAATGGCCAGAAACTGGTGACCTCTTTAGGATCCTTCTTAGGAAGCTCAGAACGCAAAGGGTGAAGTAAGGAGACACTGACTCAGGACAAGGCAGGCCGCTGACTCATGGCGCCACTCTCTAAGCCATCCCTCTGCCTTCCAAAGAGGCAGCAGCCACAGCAGACGAGGACGGTCACTGAGTCCATTTCCCCACCTGATGCCACGGCATGGAAGAGCTGACGGACGATCCCACGACCCCTCTGGCTTATCCCCCACTTCTGCCTCACCCCTGCACCCTCCCGTTTCCTCCTCTGCCTCCACTTCCATTCCGCCGCCAGCAAATGAGCCTACACGATGACCAGAGGGGTTTAGTAGAGACGTGAGGAGGAGGGGCCTGGCTCAGACAGCACGGTTCCGGAAGTTCCTTCTCTGAGTTTCTATCTCTCTGGGGTAACTTGGGGCTTTGCGACCCAAAGGGCATATACAGCTTGCACCTCCCACATAAATGTGAGAGTGATATCCTATATTCCTCTATATTCCGTATGTCTAGGTGACTCAAGACTTTATCATCCACCCTGGGACAGCTCTAAGAATTAAAGGCAGCGCTCTTGAAAACAATTCCGGGACAAAGGCATCAACCAGGACATAGGGCTGCCTGCATGATGAGGGGCCCATTTACCATCCTGTAAGGTCCCTCCCATCTTTCTCCGCCTGCCCTGCTTCACAGATGATATATTTTTACTGTGTCTGATTTGTCCTTTCCCTTTACTGGTTTTAGCCTATATTCCTTCATTTTCTTGTATAACAGTCACATTCAGGCAGTTATCACATCTCTATTTTGAAATAAAGGTGAGTTTTGCAAACTTCCCATGTAAAAAACTGTGAGACCTTTGCATTCAGGGTGTGAGTGGTGTGTTCCTGCAGCCTCCAGGAGCTGGTTTTCAATTCCAGAGAGTGACCACCTTCTGAACATTAGTGTCCAGTAGGTATCATTGGCGTTACTCACCAAATAGTCACATCCCAGTTTTTGGACAAGCAAAACTGTGAAAAATGGTGATTCTTGCTTGAATACTCAAAGCAGGAAAAAGGCTTTTCTCATGCTATTTCCTTAACACTAATGATGATAGGATCTGCCTGCTCTGTCTCTCCAAGGTGCTTAACGCATCATGCATGTTTTCCATGTTTACAGCCACCCTGCAAGGTTCCAGTCATCCTCATTTTACTGACTGACACTCTAAGTTGAAGCCAGAAAGGGGGAATAGCCAGGGCCTACCCAAACCCAGAATCTACCTGGTCCCAAAGTCCATGCTTGTACTCTATCAGGCTGGGCATCTTCTTTGCAAACCTGGCTTGATCTTGGAATAACCAGGCGTGGACTCTTGTTTATTTTTCAGAGCCTCTTTTTTTTTTGCCACTGATTGTCCCTTTCTGTTACAGCTGGTGGTATTATACTCCAGCAAACCCTATCTAGTATACACTAAGACTTGAAGCAGCCCCAGAAAAGGACTGGGCATGGTAGGGCTTCGGCTGGAAGTCTGGCATTTCTGTAAGTTGCCTAGGCTGAAGTCCAGAGAGGTGAGACAAGAGATGGCAGGGGTGTGGGGGGCGGGGCACAAAAGGTTTATTGACTCAGGGGTAAGTGGTCTCCATGAACAAGACTGGATGCCAAGCCAAGCTCTCCCAGGCAAAGCTCCTTCCAGGGCAAGGACCCCATGTGTGGAAGTAAGTAGCACATCTGGGAGTAAAGTCTAGTGAGGGAGACTAGAACAGTATTTTAATTACCTGTTCTTTCTAAGCATCTCTTCTTATCCCCACGGACTGACTTCTCACCACTCTGCCAAGTGACCACTCTGCCAGGTATTTCTCTGACCTTAAATTACCATCTCTTACAATACCTGCTCTCCATCCTCACCCCACCTTCCCTACCAATATAAAGTGGTGGACACAGGAGCATGGACTTAAAAGTCAGACATTCCTGAGTTTGCTCCTCATTAACTGTGTGACTTTGGGTATGTTTCTGAACTTCTTTGAGCCTTGGTCTCCTCATTTATAAAAAGGAGGATAATAATCAGGCCCTTACAGACTTGTTAGAATAATTAAAGCTATAATTTGTCTCATGTAGGGTGGGCACTAAATGTTTATTGTTGATACTCTACCTGCTGCTGTTGCTTGAGATTGGTATACAATCTCCCTCCAGAGTCCACCAGCCCTAGGTCAAAAGAAAGAGAGAATATTAGGGAGAGGGACCTTAGCATTCATCTAGTCCATCTTCATTTGTGAAGAAACTCCAGGTTCAGACGTGCTTAACTGCCTTCTCCATGTTTATATGCCTTACTAGTTCCAACCTTCAAATAAGGATGTTAGTTCACTAGAGTGGTAGAAAGAGCTCTGGTCTGGAGTCAGATCTATGTGAATTTGAATTCCACTTGCCAGCTTGGTGACATTAGACAAGTTACTTGGCCTGTTTCTGCTTCACCTCATCACGTGCAGCCTTGGGATGATAGAGCCAGCCTCGCAGGATGGTGGGGAGGACTAAGTCGGGTAATGCACACCAGGTGCCCAGGGGCACCTCCCACTTGCTGGTGCTCCTGGCTTCCCCATGTCATTAAAACCTTTCAGGACCACTTGGAACAGGAAGAGCCCAGTTGAAGGAAGTAAGTATAGCTTAAAAACATTTGCCTAAATGTTGAAATAGGGACATTTAGGAATAACTTTTGCATACCAATCTCCAAATGCCAACTTGAAAGCAGAGGTTTGGTAGACTGATCAGGGAAGAATTCCTAGTGGCAGGGCCAAGAGCAAAGACTGGGAGATCATCTGATCATCTGCAGGCTGAGCTAGAGTGAGGGAGAGTAGCAAGTGGGTATCAGGGAAGAGGACCCCGAGGGTTTGCAACTCACCTGTAGAATATCTTCTAAAACAATTTTGAAAGTCCCCCTGGTTTCTAGACACAGATTATATTTTGAATTGGAGGTGGCTGAGAGATGGGTGGCCATTCTGCAGATGCAGTCCCTGCAGCGGTTTTGAAATGAAAAGCATGGGCATGTTTTGCAATATAAAGTGAGTTCTGATGGGTGGATTTTTTTCCAAGATAAATACGGGCAAGGGCACTGAGATACTCTGCAGCAGGCTCAGCCCCTGAAAGATCCAGTTACAGGTTTTGAAATGGACTCACAGGCAGAATTTAGAAACCCAAACTGGAAAGGCAGAGGAGAAGCAATTTTGCAACTAGACAAATGACTGATTCCAAAAAGTCCTCTGAGGATAAGAGGGTTTAGAAAATGCCATGTAGGCAATTTTCAAATGTCGCATGGGAGTCAGGATTGACTTTTCTAGGGATAATGAGGCTGATTGTAGGGATAATTAGGCTGAGGTTGATTGAGGTCTGAGAGAGGATTACAGTATCGTGCTTGCAATTCACCCAGATACCTGGGCAACCTCTGGAATGGAGAGTAATGACAAGTACCATCAGCAGAAGCAGAACTGTGGCCCAACATAGCAAACACAAACAGCAGAGAAATTGTACAAAACTGTGACATTCTTAAGGATTGGATCTAGCTTTTGGTGACTGTATTCCCAGTGCCTGGTGGAGGGTATGCATTAACAAAATATATTTAATTAGTAAATTAATGCCTTAGGTCATCCTTTAAGGTAAAAAAGTTATCTGGCATGGAAAGTTTTCAAGCAGAAAGTATTCAAGTATTAGCAGCAACTGTAGAGGTTTTCATGACTCTTTAGATGTGCCTTATAATTACGGGTGTTCTTAGCAACTCTAAGACTCTGGCTGATGAGCACCATACACTAACTCTCTGAGATAATTGGATCTGATTTGAACACTGGGGTCATGAGGCAATGGACTCAGTGAAACAAACCAAACAAAAGATTTGTGAAGGAGAACTAACCAGTCTAACCTTCTATTTGCTCATTGAGTCTGTGGACTGAAATATTTGTTATAGGCAAAATTAGATTTGCACCCTCATTACCGCATGGGTACAGACCACTCTTGAGTTTTCTTCCTGCCCTCTCATGTCCACTAAGGCTGAGGCTGCTGGCTGATCACAAACTCATTCCCTTTTCTTCCTGGGCAAACATATATTTCACATCTTCTAGTCTCCCTTGAGTTAAATGTGGTCACACGCCTGAGTTCCGACGAATGGAATCTGAGCAGAAGTGATGTGTGCCATTTCCAGGCTTGTGATAAAAGTCTCCCACTTGCATTCTCCCATGCTCTTTCCCCATCTGCCTGCGGGATCCCGATGCTCAAGGCAATGCTGGCAACCATGTGTTGAAGATGGCAGAGCTACGGCTCCCTGGCTTCCCCCATCCTTCCCATGCATTAGATTGGTGGGTGAGACAGAAACAAACTTTTATTGTGTTATGCTTTACAGCAGCTCACATATTTTAACTAACATATTTATCTGTCTTCATCTTTTTTTTTCTTTGTGATTTCCTCTCTGAAGTTATAAAGGACTGAGAGAGGAGGGTGAGGATGTGACCGTGGTCAGAAGAGATTGTTGAATGGTGAAGATGGGCCTCTCTCAAATGGCTTTAGTCTCTTTCCTCTGCCTGAGATGTTGGTTTGGGTGTCTCCCTCCTAATGCAGAAGTACATGTAAGGGAGCCAAAGCTTTGTCACAGATGAGCACCTGTGGAGGTGTCAGGTCCGCTCTTCCCTGCTGCAAGTTTCACTTGTCACCTCCTAGCTTTCTGAGTACCAACTCCTCCACTCTTTTTCACAGCTTGTGGAAGGTGGGGAAGGCAGGCAGGGATGCCCTCTTTGGGCTGCAACCATGAGACTAAAGGCCTTGGTTTTCTAAGTTCTTTTATCCTTCTCCTCTTTCATGAGTCCCCAGCAACCTCAAACACAGAAATGATAACACAAGGAATCTCAGGTCTAAGCTACAACAAGGAAGCAAATTCTAGGCATCTGGTTTAGTGGGAGCACTGCTTGACTACTTTAATTTTCCCTCGATCTTGCTTAAAGGTTTTTGATTCTGGATTCTCTCTGTTAAAGAGCCAAAGTTTATTGTTTCCTTGCATAGTCTTTTTTTTTTTATTTAAAAAAATGGGTTTCTTTACTGAATAGTATGTAGGGACAGTGGAAATCTTGTTTATCCATTCATTTTATTTTTGTTTAAAATTTTTTTTTTACTTCTTTGCCTAATCTTCTATGTTGTCCTGCATCCTGAGTCTACAGAAAACCCTGAGAGTCTGTTTTCTCTTCCTTTGTTGACCATGCCTTCCCTTCTGTACAAAACCAAAGTCTCTCCCTTTCCTTGAGATGTGGAGCAAGCTAATTGCTGCATTTGCCTTCTATTTTGGCCAAACTATTAAACAGGCAGATTCTAAATGGTTTTGATTTCATTTTCAGTACTGATATTCTGCTCTACAATTTGTGGACATCTCCCTAACTGATCCTTCTTGGGAAGCCCACTCTAGCAAGGCCTGTTATACATCCTTTAATATCTGTCCTCCTCCTACTCCTCAGCAGTAGGAGCCCCATGGCTAACTAGAATAAAAACTACATATGATAGATCCCCTTGTAGGCAGGTGTGGCCATAAGACTAAGTTCTCACCAATGGAGTGTAAGCAGATGGCTGGCCACCATCTTGGATCATGATAGAAACTTGGCAATGGAAGCCATGCTGGGCAGAGTAACAAGATAGAAGAAATGTGGGTCCCTGACAGTCCCTTTTAGCCAATCTCTAGGCTTTCATGTGAAAGAAAAATAAGCCTTGAACTTGCCTGTCCCTGTTATTTAGTTTCCTGACACTTACAGTTAAATTAATTCTATCTACGACTCCACTTTCTGACATTACAAGTTATCTCACCTTCCTTCTGTCCTTTCTTCGGACTTCTCTTCCTTCTTTCCTCCAATTTTTTTCTCCTTCCATCTCTTCATTCTCTCTTCTCTTTTAAAATAATATTGCATTAACTCAGCAGGGATCTTAGTTGATATCTTGCTCAAGCCCTTCATTTCAAAATGAGGAAATTGAGGACCCCAGAGTGGGGAAGTGACTGAGCTGATGAGGCCCAAACCAAAGACTCAGACCCAGACCTTCTGACTCTCTGGCCCTGTGCTTTTACGACACCCCACCTGTCCTGGCTCTAAACAAAGCAAGCACCTTCTTGACACACAACATCTCCCACAGGGATACAGCATTTTTGGTTCTCCTTTCCCTAGGTCAACTTCAACCCATAATGAAATAATATTTTTTCAGCCTTGATGGATGAAGAAGTAGGAAGACCTTAGGTTAAACTACTTTTTCCCTTTAGTGTAAAAACTGCTTACAGGCCATTAACAGGCTTCTGTACCATTTGGTCACTTCTTCCCTTCAGAGGACGCTGCTCTTGAGGGTGGCCCCAGGCCTAGAGGCTCTAGGGAGAATTCAGGTGTCAGGCCATAACTGCCCTAAGGGAGAAAGGGCAGGTGGCTACTGCTAACTGCTTCTGGTGTGGGTGGCACCCAGATGATGCAGGTTTTTGCGGACTGGGTCCTGATTCTACCCCGCCTTGTATGACAGCTCAACGGTTCTGCTGAGCTAAGATACTGCTGCTCTGGATCATGCACCTGGGCTCCTATCTGTCCTCACTGCAGAGAGTGAGCACCACTTCTTCCCACTGTCCATGGAAGATGTTTCCCCACGATGGCATGGTAGAGGGAGTGCTGGAAAGGAAAGAATGTCTCCTATAGTGTTCATCTTAAACTGATGACTAAGAACCTACTCCACAAAACAAAACAGAACACTGTTTTAAGCACAGTGCCTACTGGATCAAAATCAAGGGAGACCTGACACCATAAACCTCTATTCATTAAGTGCTAAGTTTCTGTCATATGGGCATTCGGTATGGAAAACAACAAACGGGTCTCTGACATCCTAGAACTTGTCGTTTGCTGGTCAGCCATAACTACTCAAGTAAATGCCATAATTAAAACAGTGATAGATGCTACAAAGAAAAAGTACAGGGCACTGTAACGAAGAATAACTAGAGAACCTAATTTGGGATTGGAGGGGGTTAGGAATGAACATTTAACTTGAGACATCGAAGACAAGAAAGAACTATCCAGATGCTGAACATTCCAGACAGCAGGAACAGCTGGGGTAAAAGCCTCATGGTGGAAAGGCAGATAAGAAAGCCTAGTACAGGTTGGTTATCCCTTATACAAAATGTTTGGGAACAGAAGTGTTTCAAATTTAGGGCTTTTCTTGAATTTTGGAATATTTGCATATACATAGTAAGTCTAAACACAAAATTCCTTTATGTTCCAAGTACACTTTATACACATAGACTGAAGGTAATTTTATACAATATTTGTAATAATTTTGTGCATGAAACAAACTTTTGCCTGTGTTTTGACTGCAACCGATCACATAAGGTCAGGTGTGGAATTTTCTATTTATGGCATCATGTCAGCATCCAAAAAGTTTTGAATTTTGAAGCATTTTGGAATTTGGATTTTCAGATTAAGAATCCTTAACCTGTATAGCAAAGGTGGGTGGCTGGAGACTGAGGCAGAGCCAGATCACATAGGCCTAACGGACCACGTTGAAGCCTTTAGATTTCACCTAAGAGCAAGGTAAGCATATGAAATATGTATGTGTGTGTGTATGTATACATGTACATACCAGACAGGAGAAGGTTAGGATAAAAGGTTTGATCTATGTATATATACATAAATGTGTATGTGTGTGTATATCTATACATAAATGTGTGTGAGAATATGTGTATGTGTATATGTACATATTTATATGTGTGTGTGAATATAAGTGTATGTGTGTATATATACGTACATTAACATTTATATTCACACACACACACACGCACATATTTTGAGACAGAGTCTCAATCTGTGCCCAGGTGAAATGCAGTGGTGTGATGTTGGCTCACTGCAACCTCCACCTCCTAGGTTCAAGTGATTCTCCTGCCTCAGCCCCCAAGGAGCTGGGATTAGAGGCGTCCGCCATCATGCCTGGCTAATTTTTATATTTTTAGTAGAGATGGGGTTTTGCCATGTTTGCCAGGTTGATCTTGAACTCCTGGCCTCAAGTGACCCACTCACCTCCACTTCCCCAAGTGTTGGGATTACAGGCATCAGCCACCGTGCCCGGCATGAAAGATTTTTGACTGCAGAGTGACCCGTTGTGATTTATGTTGTAAAAGATACCCAGGGACCAAGTGTTTCTGGAGAAGAGTCCCTTAGTTAACATAATGAGGCAATCAATCAATCAAAATATTCTTTAAAAATATTTCACAAGTCTAGCTAATAGGAAGACTACATCCCTCCTATTCACTGGCAGTAAATAAATTAGGCTGTGGAAGAATTCTATGTAGGTCCCCAGAGAGTGTTACAAAATTTGCATTATAACTCCACTGCCAAAATCAGCAAGGTAGGAACAGTTTTATAGATGTATCAGGTCCCAGTTTTAAGGGGACAGCCTAGGTGCATGCGCAGACAGCATGGTTTTATTACACTAACCAGGAAAAAGAGCTAAACGCTAACTACGACAAAACAAAAACGATTGTCCTTGCATGGAACAGACTCCAAGATTTAATTGGTTAATATCCAATAACTCTTTATGGTAGATGAATCATACAGTTTCCTGAGAGTTTATTTATGTCTTATTCATTATAGTGGCCCATGAGGAAGTCATGCTACTTGGAAATAGACATTCCACCAAGTCTTACAAATGTTTTGCCCTAGCTGTGATGGCTCAACTTGAAATAGTCATGCCGTCCTAGCCCAGGAAATTTTGGAGTCTTCATTAAGCACAGATTCTAGTTGGTCACCTGTATTTGGAAGAAACATGACTTCCTTCCACATCAGATTATTGGTAGGCTCCTTTATTGCTATAATACATGTCGTCCTTCCACCTATTTATCCAGTTTCCCAAGCATATGCAACTGTCTTTAATTAGCAGAACAGAACAGCTTCCTGGAAGTCGAACCTTAACTCTCAAGTCGTATCTAGCTGAAGTTCTATTTATTAAGCATTTAGTTAAGAGTCTGAGAAACACATCTATCTACACCTCCAAATATTTTAATTTTTATTGTCAGATTAGCCTGGACTAGCAAATATCTATGAACTTGAACCTCATCACCTTACCATCTCAAAGAAATGCCTTTACTATATATTTTTGTGGGTTTTTTTTTTTTTGGCTTTCATCAAAAATTGTCATGAGAACTGACCTTATGACTTCAACTTTTTTGTCCAGTGAGGTTGATATAGAGAACCTTATATCACTTAATACCTCCTTCTCATAATGAGAATTACTCCCTATTAATCCTTCTCTTTTTCTTTCTGTTTCTTTTCCCTTTCTTAATCTTTTTCTGTGACTACCAAAGTGTTGGTCAAGTTTTATATTTAATCCCAGCTACCGCTTTGCCTCTTACAGTGGTTAGAAGTTAGCTTTCTCCTTCTTACTTGTACAGTTCCATTTAAAATCTTTATTTTATTAATCTGAATGTTTCTATTTCATGAAAGTCATTTAAAAAGAGGATGCAAATAAATTAAACTAAATATGCTTTTCTTATGTTCCAAAGTATTTATCTTCTTTTGATGAATGGTAAGTTGTGAACACATACCAGACAACAGAAAGTGAGGATAAAAGGTTTCATCTACAACACTAACACAACAAAGCAAAACTGATTGTCCTTGGATGGAACAGACTCCAAGATCTAATTAGTTCATATTCATTAACTCCTTATAGTATATGAATCATACCGTTTCCTGAGAGTTTATTTATGGCTAATTCCTTCAAGTGGCCCATAAGAAAGTCACACTACTTAGAAATAGACATTCCACTCAATAAAAACATTTTATGAGTCTAGCTTATAGAATTCAGAATAATTCAGAGAAGCACTTCTTATTAACCTACTCTAAATAGACAGGCAGTGTTCTCTCTTCTTCACAGATTTGCCTTCAAGGGTAGGCACTGCTAAGAGCTCTGAAAGACGAGTCAGGTTACATGGGTTCTATTACCTGATAGCCTCTAAATAGCTATTGACCATGGGTAGGTTCCTCCACCTTTCTGGGACCCATTTTCCTCATCTGTAGAAAAATTCAGACTAGAGAAATACAGAGGCTATTTCCAGGTCTATGATCTTGTGGTTCTCTAACTTATTCTATAAAAGGTACAGAAGAATGGTTCCTACCCCAAAGAAGTTTAGATTTCTTTGAAAGAGGTGAAATATCAGCCATGTCCCATTTATGACGAATCACAAATGTACAAGTAGATCTGCATATTGGAAGTTGAAATTTATGTCAGGCATGGTGGCTCACACCTGTAATCCCAGCACTTTGGGAAGCTGAGGTGGGTGGATCATTTGAGGTCATGAGTCTGAGACCAGCATGCAAACATAGTGAAACCCCATCTCTACTAAAAATACCAAAAAAAAAAAAAGAAGGAAAGTTGAAGTTTATCCACATGACAATGGGTTGCGGTAAAAATATTTTGCCTTTTTTCTTTTTTTCCTTTAGGATAATCTAATATAATTTCAATAAAATTACGATTTCATGAATTAATCACCCTCAGCATTTTATTTTTAGGTTCAAACAAACAAAAAACTTCCGTTGTTCCTCTTTTTGAGTGTGAACTTTCTTGCCAGGAGCAGTGTGTCCTGTACACATAGGACAAGAAAGGGCAGGACTTGGACAAATATTGGTCGGAGTGCTAGTTGAGATGATCTGTAAAATGGAGGTCTTACAATGGAAATATGAAGTTCAAAAAGTGTAAGGGGAACACACTCTCATACACTGATCATACAATTTTAACTCCATATAAACTTATGAAAGGAAAGAGAGCAGTAAACAGCAAAAGCCTTAAAAATGTATGTTATGGCCAGGCGCAGTGGCTCACACCTGTAATTCCAGCACTTTGGGAGGCTGGGGCGGGTGGATCACTTGAGTCAGGAGTTTGAGACCAGCCTGGTTAACATGGTGAAACCCTGTCTCTACTAAAAATACAAAAATTAGTTGGACGTGGTGGCGCATGCCTTTAGTCCCAGCTGAGGCAGGAGAATCACTTGAACCTGGGAGACAGAGGTTGCAGTGAGCCGAGAATAAGCCACTCCACTCCAGCCTGGAGGACAGAGTGAGACTGTGTCCTAAAAAAAAAAAAAAAAAAAAGGGCATTATGTGTGAACAGCAGTTTCACTTTGGGGGATTTATCCTGTGAGTTATCATAACTATAGACAAATATACAGCATAAGGATGTTTTCTCACATTTCTATAGAAATAAAAAAAATTAAAACTAAAAATGCTAGAATAGGGAGATATTTAATTAGTTTCATTGTGATATATCCACGTTCTACACGAGAAAAATACCTGTGACCTATTGATTAGTAGGGAAAAGAGCAACTAAAGAATATGTGTCATATGATTCTGAATACATGATTCAATACATGTGTAAAATAGCATACCAAAATGCAAGCAGAAGTTACCTCAGGTGATGGCATTAAAACTAATTTTCACTTTTTTCTATTTTTTAATTTTCAGTTTTTCATTGCTAATATATAGAAATACAATTGATTTTTTGAAAATCCTGATTTGTAAACAGTGCTGCAATGAACATTCGTGTGCATGTGTCCTTATAACAGAACGATTTATAAATCTTTGGATATATATCTAGTAATGGAATTGCTGGGTCAAATGGAATTTCTACTTCTAGGTCCTTCAGGAATTGCCAAACTGTCTTCCACAATGGTTGAACTAATTTACACTCCCACCAACAGTGTAAAAGTGTTCCTATTTCTCCACATCCACTCCAGCATCCGTTGTCTCCAGATTTTTTTAATGATCGCCCTTCTAGCTGGCGTGAGATGGTATCTTAATGTAGTTTTGATTTGCATTTCTCTAATGACCAGTGATGATGAGCATTTTTCATGTTTGTTGGCCTCATAGATGTCTTCTTTTGAAAAGTGTCTGTTCATATCCTTCACCCACTTTTGAATGGGTTTGTTTTTTTCTTGTAAATCTGCTTTAGTTCTTCGTAGATTCTGGATATTAGGCCTTTGGCAGATGGGTAGATTGCAAAAATTTTTTCCCATTCTGTTGGTTGCCAGTCCACTCTAACGATTGTTTCTTTTGCTGTGCAGAAGCTGTGGAGTTTAATTACATTCATTTGTCTATTTTGGCTTTTGTTGCCAATGCTTTTGGTGTTTTAGTCATGAAGTCCTTGCCTATGCTATGTCCTGAATGGTTTTGCCTAGGTTTTCTTCTAGGGTTTTTATGGTGTTAGGTCTTATGTTTAAGTCTTTAATCCATCTGGAGTTAATTTTAGTGTAAGGTGTCAGGAAGGGGTCCAGTTTCTG
>CAUYQU010081185.1:0-84270 GCA_963574635.1 Cheracebus regulus
AAGTTTGCAGCCACCGTGCGCCTGCTGGTGGGCGGGAAGCTGAATGTGCACATGAACCCCCCCCAGGTGAAGGCGACCATCATCAGTGAGCAGCAGGCCAAGTCTCTGCTCAAGAACGAGAACACCCGCAAGTAATTGTGCAGCTTCTTCTCCTTCCCTGCTGCCTGTCTCACGTCCTGGCCATAGGAGAGAAGAATTCTGCCTCCTGTGTCAGATCCCTGTTTGCCCCTCTGGCCTCTTCTGGCCATCGGAGAAGAAATATAAGGAAGTTATTCGGCTGGGCGCGGTGGCTCACGCCTGTAATCCCAGCACTTTGGGAGGCCAAGGCGGGCAGATCACCTGAGGTCAGGAGTTTAAGACCAGCCTGGCCAACCCTGTGAAACCCCATCTCTATTAAAAATACAAAAAATTAGCCGGTCATGGTGGTACACACCTGTAATTCCAGCTACTAGGGAGCTTGAGGCAGGAGAATCACTTAAACCCGGGTGGTAAAGGTTGCAGTGAGCCGAGATTGTGCCCCTACACTCCAGCCTGGGCAAGAGCAAAACTCCATCTCAAAAAAAAAAAAACATCCAAGCACTTTGGAGGCCAAGGTAGGCGGATCACCTGAGGTGGAGAGTTCAAGACCAGCCTGACCAACATGGTGAAACCCCGTCTATAAAAAAACAAACAAACAAACAAACAAACAGGTTCTTCTCTGAACTGTTTTCTGTGAAGATAGTTTGATCTTGTTTCATTTCATAGTGATATGTCTGAGAAAATTGCATGTATGTGTTATATAGCTAGCATTTCCTTTAAATGATGTACAGTTTTTAGCAAAGTTCTCTATTTCCTGCTACCCCAAATTATATTATGTTCCCCGCATGTCCTGAGACCCTGGCCTGGGTTTGGAGCTGATCTCTCTCTGATTTGCAGTGATTACAGTGGCGAGATCTTGAACAACTGCTGCGTGATGGAGTACCACCAAGCCACGGGCACCCTTAGTGCCCACTTCAGGAACATGGTGAGGGTGGAAGAAGAGGAAGAATGAATGTTTCCCAGTTCTTGGAGAACAACTTTCATCTTAGGTCTCATATTCCTCCTTTGTAGTCCCTGAAACGAATTAAGAGGTCAGACCGTCGTGGTGCAGAGTCGGTGACAGAAGAAAAGTTTACAATCCTTTTTGAATCCCAGTTCAGCGTTGGTGGAAATGAGCTGGTTTTTCAAGTCAAGGTAAAGCCTTCCCTCAGCTCTATGTGTGTGTGTGTGGCGGTGGGGGGGTGGGGGGTGTACTTCATTTTATAAAAGAATTTTTTTTTTAATCACATAGCATCATCTTCTTTTTGACTGTTGATAAACTGAAAATGGACTGACCTCACACTGAGAACTGTATCTCTTAGATTCTCTTAAGACATGAACAATGGCCAGGCACAGTGGCTCACGCCTATAATCCCAGCACTTTGGGAGGCTGAGGCAGACAGATCACTTGAGGTCAGGAGTTCAAGACCAGCCTGGCTAACACAGTGAAACCCTGTCTTTAAGAAATTAGCCAGGCATGGTGGTATGCACCTGTAATCTCATCTACTCAGGAGGCTGAAGCAGGAGAATCACTTGAACCCAGGAGGCTGAGGTTGCAGTGAGCTGAGATTGTGCCACTGCACTCCAGCCTGGGCAAAAGGGTGAGATCTTGTCTCAAAAAAAAGAAAACATGAACAAACAAGGCCCAGTGCAGTGCTCCCACCTGTAATCTCAACACTTTGGGAGGCTGAGGCAGGAGGATTGCTGGAGTTCAGGAGTTCAAGACCAGCCTGGGCAACATAGTGAGACCTTGTCTCGACCAAAAAATTAAAATTAAAATTAAACATGAACCAACGATAACGAACTGAACTTGTTGGAGAGATAGACTACAAAATGGATTATGAGAAACATTACTTGGGATGAATTCAAGTAGAGCTTGCGGTAAGTTTTACACATTTATTGTTTGTAATTTTTTTCCAAGAAATGTCTCCAGTAGTCTCTTTTGTCTCTCCTGTTCTCCATGTAACTTTGAGACACTTTATGACACTTTATCCCTCAGAAATATCTAAGCAACATTGCTCATAAAATATTTAAAATTTCTAAGATTGTGCCAGGGTGAAAAGTCATATTATTCCCGGGGCCATTTAGATTCTGTGTCTGAGAGACTGAAACTTGCAAAACGAAAGTGTTGTGATAGTAAGAGAAGGAGAAGAACTTGAAGCTAGTGGGCGCTCAGCCTTTTCTGGTGTGTTTTTAGACCCTGTCCCTGCCAGTGGTGGTGATCGTTCATGGCAGCCAGGACAACAATGCGACAGCCACTGTTCTCTGGGACAATGCTTTTGCAGAGCCGGTGAGTGGATTCCTCAGGCATGTGGGTCTCCAAATCAATGCCAGTGTCATGAACCTCATTCATGTATTATCCATTTCAAAAGCATAAGAGCTGGGCACAGTGGTTCACACCTGTCATCCCAGTACTTTGGGAGGCCAAGGTGGGCGGATCACAAGGTTGAGGTGGTCTGATCACGAGGCAAGAGATCAAGACCATCCTAACCAACATGGTGAAATCCCGTCTCTATTAAAAATAAAAAAATTAATTGGATGTGGTGGTGCGTGCCTGTAGTCCCAGCTACTCAGGAGGCTGAGGCAGAAGAATCACTTGAACCCGGGAGGCAGAGGTTACAGTGAGCTGAGATCACGCCACTGCACTCCAGCCTGGGCGACAGAGCGAGACTATGTCTTTTTTCTTTTTTCTTTTTTTTTTAAAGACAGGGTTTCACCATGTTGTTCAGGCTGATCTTGAACTCCCGACCTCAGGTGATCCGCCCGCCTTGGCCTCCAGAGTGCTTGGATTACAGGCGTGAGCCACCACATCCGGCCGAGACTCTGTCTTAAAAAAAAAAAAAAAGAAAAAGAAAGAAAAAGCATTGGAAAAGGCTGGGTCCAGTGGCTCACGCCTATAATCCCAGCACTTTGGGAGGCTGAGGCAGGTGGATCACCTGAGGTCAGGAATTCGAGACCAGCCTGGCAAAATGCTGTCTCTACTAAAAAATACAAAAAAATCAGCTGGGCATGGTGGCATGCACCTGTAGTCCCCGCTACTTGGGTGGCTGAGGCACAAGAATAACTTGAACCCAAGTGGCAGAGGTTGCAGTGAGCCGAGATCACACCACTGCACTCCAGCCTGGGCGACAGAGTGACACTCCATCTCAGAAAAAAAAAAAAAGCGTCTGGGCACAGTGGCTCACGAGGCTGAGGCAGCTGGATTACCTGAGGTCAGGAGTTCGAAACCAGCCTGGCCAACATGGTGAAACCCTGTCTCTACTAAAAATAAAAAATAAGCCAGGTGTGGCGGTGGGTGCCTGTAATCCCAGCTACTCGGGAGGCTGAGGCAGGAGAATCACCTGAACCCAGGAGGCGGAGGTTGCAGTGAGCCAAGGTCGCACCACTGCACTCCAGCCTGGGTGACAGAGTGAGACTTCATCTCAAGAACAAAAAAAAAATATATGAAAAAAGATGCTGTTTTCTTTAGTGGGAGGCAGAATAGAAAGAATGTGGAAAGTGGAAAGAACATGGGCTTGACTTTGGCCAGGGTTTGAACTGAGACTCCATTTCCTCACTCCATGAGCACACCCATAGTTCACTTTCCCCCTCTGAGCCTGAGTTTCCAGTAAGTGTCTGCAGCACAGGGTTACTCTTGCTCTACTCTTGCAGACACTGACTTGTTAGGAAGATTAGATTAGGTAACATAGAAAATGCTTGTCACGAAGTCAGTCCTCTATTTTGAATCCTCGGGTGAAACTATGAATGGGATCTAGGACTCCCAGGTTCCCTCCTGAGGTTAGTGTCTCAAGAGGCTTACTTTAGCATAGAAGTTGCTTCCTGTCCTCTACCTTTCAATAAATGAAGATGCTATTAGATTTCTTTTCCAAATTTTAGTTTCTGTGATTCATTTCAGGTCTCTCATAAAGAATGAGATGATTTGCCTCAAGAAAGATACAATTTGGTGGATTTATGCACCCAAATTCTATCTGAATCCCACTAGCGTGCTGCTTGATGAGCATTTTAAAGATCTTGTAGGCCGGGCGCCGTGGCTCACGCCTGTAATCCTAGCATTCTAGAAAGCCAAGGCAGGAAGATCCCTTGAGCTCCAGACTAGCCTAGGCAACATGGCAAAATCCTGTCTCTACAAAAAATGAACCAGGCATGGTTTACCAGCCTGTAGTCCCAACTACCTGGGGGGCTGAGGTGGGAGGATCGCTTGGGCCCAGAAAGTCCAGGCCACAGTGAGCCAAGATCGTGCCTCTGTTTTCCAGCCCAGGTGACAAGGCAACTCCCTGTCTCAAAAAAAAAAAAAAATTTTTTTTTAGTAGACAAAGGTCTATTTGTTACATATTTTCAATAGAGATGAGCCCATGAAAGCATGATAAAAGGGTTATTATTTGGGACATAAGAGTATGTCCTTCTCTAAGTATGTCCAACAGACCTTGACTATGTTTTGTTTTGTGGCTATTAGAACATAGGATTTGACTGTTAGTTCAGCAACTCATTTACAAAACAGCATGGATAGCATGGGTTACCTTCTAGTTGTGTGTAAAGAAGGTAAAATGGAACCTTCTGGTTCATGTGGAGCGGCTTAACATTTCCCAGCAGTCCTCTTTAGAGAACAATATTTTACTGCAAAAGTGAGATTTTTGAAAGAGATTCTACCATGCTTCACTTACAAACCTTGAATTGGAGGCTCCTTTTTGAAAATATCTGCCTACCTCTTGTCCTGATAAGCCTCCTGGATATTGCTTTTGATTTAAAAAAAAAAAAAAAAAAAAAGCCTCCTGGATAAGATGGTCACATCTCTCATTTCCTTCCTGCCTGTACACAGATCTCACTCTCTGTGTAACTTCGGCATCTCCTGTACCATGTAATTACTGAAGTATCTTGTGTAAATAAGCATTTTTTAATTCTTTTTTCATTCTTATACTTTTATTTTATAAATAAGCATTTTTAATATTGTCAGCTCTGTTAATGACTACTGTATATCTTATGCTATTTTTTAAATTTTTGAGACGGAATCTCACTCTGTCACCCAGGCTGGAGTACAGTGGCATGATCTCGGCTCACTGCAGCTTCTGCCTCCTGGGTTCAAGCTATTCTTCTGCCTCAACCTCCCAAGAAGCTGGGATTACAGGCATGTGCCACCACGCCCAGTTAATTTTTTATATTTTTAGTAGAGACCGGGTCTCACCATGTTGGCCAGGCTGGTCTCCAACTCCTGACCTCAGGTGATCTGCCCGCCTCAGCCTCCCAAAGTGATGGAATTACAGGCAGGAGCCACCACATCCAGCCAATCTTAGGCTATTTTAAAATAAAGACTTTCGGCCAGACATGATGGCTCATACCTGTAAGCCCAGCACTTTGGGAGGCTGAGGTAGGTGGATCATTTGAGGTCAGGAGTTCAAGACCAGCTTGGCCAACATGGTGAGACCCCCATCTCTACTAAAAATACAAAAATTAGCTGGATGTGGTGGCTCATGCCTATAATCTCAGCCACTCAGGAGGCTGAGGCAGGAGAATCGCTTGAATCCAGGAGGCAGAGGTTGCAGTGACCTGAGATCATGCCACTGCACTCCAGCCTGGGCACCACGATGAGACTCTGTCTCTAAAAGCTAAAAACTGAAAAATAAAATAAAGACCCGTGGCCAGCCACGGTGGCTCATGCCTGCAATCCCAGCATTTTGGGAGACCAAGGCAGGCGGATCACTTGAGCCCAGGAATTCCATTCCAGCCTGGTCACATGGCAGAACTGTGTCTCTACAAAAAATACAAAAATTAGCCTGGCATGGTGGTGTGTGCCTGTACTTCCAGCTGTTTGAGAGGCTGAGGTGGGAAAATTGCTTGAGCCAAGGAGGCAGAGATTGCAGTGAGCCAAGATTGAGCCACAGCACTCCAACCTGGTGACAGAACAAGACCTTACTTCGAAAATAAAATACTTGTGGCAATTTATTCTCCAGATATATTTGCCTATGTGTCCTATGGGTCAAATAACATAAGGACATCGCAGCATTGTTAGTAATAGCTAAAGATAAGAGGCTGTTACACTGCTGCCTGTCTACGGGAGTCTGGTAAAATTTCTTTATGTGCTGATATGAGGTCTCCCCGATGGAGTATTCAGTGAAAAGAGGAAGATGCAGAACATGTGGATTTTGTGCTACCATTTATTAAAAAAAAGAAAAAAAAACATATATCATTGCTGGCATGCTTAGAATATCTTTGGTGGTATGCACAGGAAACTATGTTAGGTGCCTTTAAGGAAAAGACCCAGGTTGCTGGGAGACAGGGATAGGGGAGTGACTTCACTGTATAGCCATCTATGCCTCTTGAATTTTAAATCATGAGAAAATCACCTATTGAAAAAAATGTTTATAACAAAATGGAGTACTAGGGCTAAATGGGTTGAAAAGCAGTTTATTAAAAATTAATGTTCTAACCTATTTCTCAGTCAAACCGTCCAGCTCACAATTTCCACTCTTTCATACCAAGTTGTTTTACTTTGAGCTGGAGTTCTTGGCAGAAGGAGTCGAGGGCAAGGATTCCATGTGTGTGCACACGCTTACACGTGTACATACATACGTACACACTCTCTCTCTTCGTACCTAGACGACCAGTCTTTCAGATTTCTAAATTCCCAAGGTGATTACAATCTAAGAGCCAGACCTTGGTTATGTTTTGGTTTGTGGCTGTGAGAACATAGGATTTGACTGTTAATTCAGCAGCTCATTTACAAAACAGCATGGATAGCATGGGTTACCTTCTAGTTGTGCATAAAGAAGATGAAATGGAACCTCCTGAATTTCACAGGACTATGTACCCCAGCAGAGTCCGAATTTACCCTCAGGCCGCCCTGCAAGACAAATGTGTGTAACCACCCACCAGCCATCAGGGTTTTTCTTCTGTGGCTTGAGGGAATAAATCATGCAGCTGTTTTCTCATAAGATTCTGGCCTCTCTCCCTCTCAGGGCAGGGTGCCATTTGCCGTGCCTGACAAAGTGCTGTGGCCACAGCTGTGTGAGGCGCTCAACATGAAATTCAAGGCCGAAGTGCAGAGCAACCGGGGCCTGACCAAGGAGAACCTCGTGTTCCTGGCGCAGAAACTGTTCAACAACAGCAGTAGCCACCTGGAGGATTACAGCGGCCTGTCCGTGTCCTGGTCCCAGTTCAACAGGGTGAGGGGCCCGGCCGCCAGCCACTGTTAGATCAGTCCCTCCCAGCCAGACACCCTCAGGAGTCTCCCTGCCAAGGCCCTTATTCTTCCTGTCTCTAATAAAACGTACCAAAAGTAACAGAAGCTTCTGACTAGATGGGCAACTTGAGAGTTACCCAGGTCACGTGTAGAAAATTACATCTTTGCACATTTTAAAAAGTTGGGCTTTGTCTACAGTTAATGCATTTTCTTCCTTTGTAAAGGAAAGAGAGTAAAGCACATGTTAACATAGCTCATCAGAAGCAAAGCTTTTGAAGTGATTCGAGCTCCAGTGCTCTTTCCCCTTCACTTTCTTATGTTCCCCAATGTGTAATGCCAGACCAGGCTCCTGTGGGACCCTCAACCCACACAAGGGGAGCTGATGAAAGAAGCTTCTCCTCTAGCGTCTGGTAATTCAGATGTCACTTTATTTATTTGTTTGTTTATTTATTTACTTTTGAGATGGTGTCTCACTCTGGTGCGGAGTACAGTGGTGCCACCTCGGCTCACTGCAACCTCCATCTCCTGGATGCAAGCCATTCTCCTGCCTCAGCCTCCTGAGTAGCTGGGATTACAGGCGCCTGCCAGCACGCCCAGCTAATTTTTGTATTTTTAGTAGAGATGGGGTTTCACCATGTTGGCCAGGCTGGTCTCAAACTCCTGACCTCAGGTGATCTGCCCACCTCAGCTTCCCAAAGTGCTGGGATTACAGGCATGAGCCACCACTCCCGGCTGTCCCTTTGATTTTAATTTAACTTTTGTTTTTTTTCTGCACCCCCCACCCTCAAGGTGCTTGAAATGTCCTTAATTTGGAGCTTAAAAATGTGCTTTTCTCAGAAGCTCCCAGGTGATACTGATGCTGCTGGTCACAGACCACACATCGAAACTAGCAAGGGGACAGGTCAGCCCAACCCCAGGTGAAAGTGTCTGTAGCAGGAGTCCTCTGGGTGTTGGTAACTGCAGTTTGGTATTTTCCCCTTCTTCCCACTTTTCCTCTCCATTCCATTTTTCAGTTGTGGGACCATTAGGTAAAACTCAGGTATGCCTCTGACAAGTGTAGATGTGTGTTTCCCATTTAATTTTTCCAGTTAAAGTATGTGTGTAATATTCCAAGTGTTACTCTTGTTTTCTTGTGTTCACTACTATTGTATCTCCAACCAGGAGAATTTACCAGGACGGAATTACACTTTCTGGCAATGGTTTGATGGCGTGATGGAAGTGTTAAAAAAACATCTCAAGCCTCATTGGAATGATGGGTGAGAAGCATTATTTCTTAAGGCACCAGCAGAACCCGAAGGTCTTCTTTCTGGCATCAATAAGTCACACTCTGCTTCTGTCCTTTGTCCTTGGTGATCCAGAGCCATTTTGGGGTTTGTAAACAAGCAACAGGCCCATGACCTACTCATTAACAAGCCAGATGGGACCTTCCTGCTCAGATTCAGTGACTCAGAAATTGGCGGCATCACCATTGCTTGGAAGTTTGATTCTCGTGAGTGCCCCTTCCTTCTTATGTCCAGAGTTAGCTGCTTTTGTTACAAAATTATTTTCACAAATAATTTATCAGGTACTTACTCTTTGTTGGGGTCAGTACTAATTATGAGAAACACAAATGTATAGCCATGCATACTTATAAGGCAGCCTATGAAAAATACTGTTATGGGAAACACAGTTATTCATTTCATTATACATGAAAGTATAACCATGACATGGCTGCCTATGATACAAGAGTGTGTGCAGAATCTCAGTTGCTTCCCTCTTGAAATGTCTGCCTTACTATATTACTCTGTGTAAAGCTCATTTCAGTGAAGAATGACTTGGATGATTTGGAGCCCTTAACAGTAGTAAAATATCCTTTCTCCTAATTAACATACAGATATTGCCCTCAGCCATTTCTAGCCAAGATGATTAGTTCTTTTCTTTTTTTGTAACAGAGTCTCTTTTGCCTGGGCTGGAGTGTAGTCGTGCAAACATGACTCATTGCAGCCTCGACCTCCTGGCCTCAAGCAATACTCCCACCTCAGCCTCCCGGTTAGCTGGGACCACAGACGTGCACCACCACACCCATCTAATTTTTAAGTTTTTTGTATGTTGCCCAGGCTGGTCTTGAATGTGGGCTCAAACAATCCCCTGCTTTGGCCTTCCAGAGTATTGGGATTACAGGTGTGAGCCACTGCACCAGGGCATCAGGAATGTTAGTTCTTTCCTCTGACCCTCACAATAAGGGTAGCTTGCTAGTTTTTTTGTGTGACGTAAAGTTTTTAATAAGTTCTCTCTGGATCCGTTGACTAATGCCTGTAATCCCAGCACTTTGGGAGCCTGAGGCAGGAGGATCTCTTGAGGCCAGGAATTCAAGACCAGCCTGGGCAACATAGCAAAACCCTGTCTCTAAAAAAATAAATAAATAAATAAGTTAACTAGCTAGCTGGGCATGGTGGTGCTCGTGGTGTGTGCCTGTAGTCCCAACTACTCTGGAGGTGAGGTGGGATGATCACTTGACTACAGGAGTTCAAGATTACAGTGAGTCATGATCACACCACTGTATTCCAGCCTGGGCAACAGAGTGAGACCCTGTCTCTTAAATAAAAAATTCATCACTTTTAATAGCTCTTATGCTTTCTTTGTTTGTGGGCATCCTTGGTAGCTCTTATATATCTTTGTATGGGGAATCAGGGATTGGGGTTAATAAGAACTGTTTCTTCTCCTGAGGGCTGGAATACTGTTTGAACCTGAAACTACTGAGATCATTGGATATCTTGGGAAGTGATTTGTGTATAACCTGCTTATCTACCCATGGCTTTTATCTTTATTTTTATTTATTAATTAGTTTATTTTTTGAGATGGCGTCTCTATCTGATCTCAGCTCACTGCAACCCGCCTCCCAGGTTCAAGCCATCCTCCTGCCTCAGCCTAGGAGCTGGGACTACAGATGAGTGCTACCATGCCTGGCTAATTTTTAGTAGAGATGGAGTTTCACCATATTGGCCAGGCTGGTCTCGAACCCCTGATCTCAGATGATCTGCCAGCCTTGGCCTCCAAAAGTATGGGATTACAGGTGTGAGCCATCGTGCCTGGCCCCTACCCATGGCTTTTTTTTTTTTTTTTTTTTTTTAATTTTTGTGCTACCGGGATGCCACGACCCATGGCTTTTAAAACTATTTCATCTGTAACTCTCGGTTATTTTTAAACGGAGATTTCTATTGGAGCCATTATAATGGCAAGCTTGAATTTATAGTATGTTTGTGTTTTCAGATTTCCTATTCAGAAATTATGTTTAGAATATGATTGTTCTGTTTATTGATCTAGAGGAAAGAATGTTTTGGAATCTGATGCCTTTTACCACCAGAGACTTCTCCATTCGGTCTCTAGCCGACCGCTTGGGAGACTTGAATTACCTTATCTATGTGTTTCCTGATCGGCCAAAAGATGAAGTATACTCCAAATACTACACGCCAGTTCCCTGCGAGTCTGCTACTGGTAACAATGTTCGCATTCTGATTTGATTTTGTTGCGATTTTGGTTGTGTATGTGTGTGTGGGTGCATGTGATGTCTCTTGCATGAAAACCTACACAATTAGCATTCGGTTACAGCAGTTTAAGCATTTTCCAGCGCAGATGTAAACCCTGGGCTGTATTCTTCAGTCATACAGCAAACACATCTGGCACTAATCCCAAATATCAAACAGAAGAAAACAAATTCCTTCTAATACAAGCTTAGATCAAACAAACTTAGAGAGGTAAAATTTTGTTTTTCATGACAGATGGTTTTATTGCTTTGAGTCTAGAAGTATTACATATTTATTATAAAATTTTCAGAAGACACGTAAAGGCATAAAAAAGAAAACAGGCCAGGCACAGTGGCTCACACGTGTAATCCCAGCACTTTGGGAGGCTGAGGCAGTTGGATCATTTGAGCCAGGAGTTTGAGACCAGCCTGGTCAGCATGGTGAAACCCCATCTCTACTAAAAATACAAACATTAGCCAGGTGTGCACTGTATTCCAGCCTAGGCAATAGAGCGAGGCTCTGTCTCAAAAATTAAAAAAAAAAAAAAACACACAAATATATTCATTTAGTGATGGGTGCTCTGAAGACCAATAAAGCAAGGTAGAGGGACAGAGAAGGGGCAGGGAGGAGGGTGGAGGTGTCATTTCACTAGAGTGGTCAAAGAGGGTTTCTCTGAGAATATGGTTTTTTTTTTTTTTTTTTTTTTTTTTGAGATGAGGTCTTACTTTGTTGCCCAGGCTGGAGTGCATTGCTCACTGCAGTCTCAAACTCCTAGGCTCAAGTGATCCTCCCACCGCAGCCTCCCACATAGCTGGGACTATACGCACGCATCACCAATCCTGGTTAATCATTTTATTTTTATAGAGATGGAGTCTTGCTCTGTTTCCCAAGCTGGTCTTAAAAGCCTGGGCTCAAGCAGTCCTCCTTCCTCAGCCCCTCAGGTGTCTGGGATTATAGGCGTGAGCCACTGCACCGAGCCAGGATGTGATGTTGGAAAAGACCTGAGCGAAGTGAGGAAGCTAGCCATATACAGAGATCTAGAGAAAAAATATGCTGTGCCAAGAGAACAAGTACAGAAATCCTGGGTTGAGAATGGGCATGTCTGGAAAGCCTCAGGAGGGCCGGGGAGGCTGGAGCCTGTTGAGCAGGGAAGATGAGTGGTAGGAGCTGAGGTCAGAGCACTCTGGCCTTGGAGTTCAAGGTGCAAGGTTGGGGTTTGGACCATACCATATGTAATCTTTTGTGACTTTTTTTTTTTCACTTAGAAATATATCCTAGGTAGCTGGGCATGGTGGCTCACTCCTGTAATCCCAGCACTCTGGGAGGTCGAGGTGGGCAGATCACTTGAGGTCAGGAGGTTGAGACCAGCCTGGCCAACATGGTGAAACCCTATCTCTACTAAAAAACGCAAAATTCGCCAGGCGTGATAGCGGGCACCTGTAACCCCACCTACTTGGGAGGCAGAGGCAGGAGAATCACTTGAACCCAGGAGATCACCCCACTGCACTCCAGCCTGGGCAACAGAGCCAGACTCTGCCTCAAAAAAAAAAAAAAAAAAGGAATATATCCTAGGCAGAGTTACAGCTCAGTAAATGTAGTCTTACAACATCAATTTGATGATTGCATTGTATGGTGAATTCATGTTGGTGATTTAAGATACTTATAATTTGAGCCTGGGCACAGTGACTCATGTCTGTAATCCCAGGACTTTAGTAGGCCAAAGGGGGAGGATTCCTTGGGCCTGGGAGTTTGAGACCAGCCTGGGCAACATGGTGAGACCCCGTCTTACAAAAAATAAAAAATTAGCTGCGCGTGGTGGCTCGTGCCTGTGGTCCCAGCTACTCAGAAGGCAGAGGCTGGAGGATAGGTTGAGCCCAGGAATTTGAGGCTGCAGTGAGCTGTGATTGTGCCATTGCAGTGTAGCCTATGTGACAGAGCAAGACTTTGTCTCACAAAAAAAAAAAATCCTATTTCTGGCAGCATTTCTTTGGTTTTTAGCTTCTTAGCCAATCTATAAAATTCTCTGAATTAGCCGTACAGGATGGTGTATGCCTGTAATCCTAGCTACTGGGGAGGCTGAGAAAGGAGAATTGCTTAAACCTGGGAGGTAGAGGTTGTGGTGAGCTGAGATCGCGCTATTGCACTCCAGCCTGGGCAACAAGAGCGAAACTCTGTCTCAAAAAAATAAAATAAATTCTCTGTACACTGCAAAGCACAAAAAGCATGAGGTGTTATGAAAAGTCCCTCCTGACACTTGAAGCCCTAGAAGAAGCAAATTAGGATAATGAGCAGTTGGTGAACCTTGCAGCATTTCACCCTCTTGGGCTACTTAAATGACAGGCTCTTTGTCCTGTAACCATAGTGTGATCATCCTTGCCTAGTAAAATTAATGTTGTCCTGATCCCCGTATTCACATAACCGGAAACAAGACTTCATTCACCCATGCCAGAGATTACATTGTTACTACCTGCTTACCTGAATGTCCATAGTCAGTCTTCAGAAAAGGTGACTCTGGCTGACCAGATCACGTGCAGGTTTATCTGCTCATTTGCCACATCCCGGTGGGAATTCTGTGGGAAACAAGAGGCACATTGCCTTCTTGGCACCGACAGTGCTCACTGGGACTAGTGACCATCAGAGTACCCCAAATGCAGAAACGCCAGGCATTAAGGAGCATGCAAGTGCCAGGAAAAGTAGCCTTCCCTTTCCTGAAAGACTAGACACTCAGAGTTAGAGGGACCTCAGACATCATCAAGTCAGATCATCAGCTCTTCAGTGCTTAGGTCTTTCTGCAAGAACCCTTACCAGTGTTTATGCACCTGCTTGAAAACCTCCAGTGATGGCCAGGCACTGTGGCCCATGCCTGTAATCTCAACACTTTGGGAGGCCAAAGCAGGTGGATCACTTGAGGTCAGGAGTTCAAGACCAGCCTGACCAACATGGAGAAACCCCATCTCTACCAAAAATACAAAAATTAGTTGAGCATGATGCTGCACACCTGTAATCCCAGCTACTTGGGAGGCGAAGGCATGAGAATTGCTTGAACCCGGGAGGCAGAGGTTGCAGTGAGCCAAGATCACACCACTGCACTCCAGTGACAGAGCGAGACTCTGTCAAAAAATAAAAAGAAAAGAAAAGAAAACCTCCAGTGACAAGGAAATCAGTCCTTCCTAAGATAAATCATTTCTTTTCTGGGCAGTTCTTCTTAGAACATTCTTACCTACATGACTGAATATTTGTCCTCTTATGACCTGCCCCTCCTGGTCCTGATTTTATCCCCTGGGTCAGGTAGAACAAATCTTGTCTCTCTGCTGCATCTTGGACTTTAAGCTTTTCACTTTTTTTTTTAATTAGTATGCAATTAAAGCTTGACTTAGATTTATATTGAAACACATAGTTCCATGGTTTGAAGAATTTATTGAACCATCCATGCCAATTTGAAAGATATCTTGAATTTCTGTTTCAGTGTTGACCTTCTCCTCTACCAGGTCTTCCTAACAGATTGAAATATTAAGTGCTTGACCAAGGGCAGTGGCTCACCCCTGTAATCCCAACACTTTGAGGGACTGAGGTGGGCGGATCACTTGAGGTCAGGAGTTAGAGAACAGCCTGGGCAATGTGGTGAAACCCCATCTCTACTAAAAATACAAAAATTAGCCGAAGTATGGTGGTGCACCTGTGATCCAGCTACTCAGGAGGTTGAGGCATGAGAATCACTAGAACCTGGGAGGCAGAGGCCGCAGTGAGCCGAGATCGCACCAGTGTACTTCAGCCTGGATGACAGATCGAGACTCTGTTGTAAAAAATAAATAAATAAATAAATATTAAGTGCTTGTGTCATATCCTTAGATAAGTGAGGTGGCTGTGTCCTGTCCTAAGAAAAGGTGTAATTTATAACGAAGATCACATTTTTATTTCACTTGAGAGCTTCGATTCACCACTGTTCTCCCCTTGGCAGCTAAAGCCGTTGATGGATACGTGAAGCCACAGATCAAGCAAGTGGTCCCTGAGTAAGTGTCCAGGTGGCTCCGGCTCTCCTTCTGCCTCCCGTCCTGATCCTGGGCCCAGCTCTCCGATCCCCCAGGAAACCTGACTCAGCCCTGGGGAGGGACCTGGGCTTGGTCACAAGTACCCAAGGCCACACTCCTGCAGCTGGAGCCCCAGGGTTGGGTGGGGCACTTTGTCCTTCTATACCCCAAGAAAGATAAAGATGCCTCTGGGTCCCCTCCCCAGGTCACCTGCCCCGGCCTCCCTGGTGGCTGAACTCTGTTCTCTTCCTTCTGCAGGTTTGTAAACGCATCTGCAGATGCCGGTGGGGGCAGCAGCGCCACGTACATGGACCAGGCCCCCTCTCCAGCCGTGTGCCCCCAGGCTCACTATAACATGTACCCACAGAAGTAGGTGGCGTTCTCGTGGGGGTTAGCAGTAGAGGAACTGGGAACTTGGCCACAGCCTGGACTCCTGGAGGGATGGTGGGCAAAGGAATCCAGAGCCACCCAGTCCGGGCCCGGGCTCTGGCCCTCGGGAGGGAGAGATTTGGCCAGAAATGATCGGTGCTTTAGAGTCAGGTTGGGCAGATGTCATCTGTTCCCCTCTCTCAAAATGGAGGTGTTTCTTCCTCTAAGACAGTGGAGTTGTGATTTGTCTGGACAGCCTGTGTGAGAGGTACGAGGAGGATGTTTCAGTCCAAGTTGCTGTACGCCAGCTGTTCGGATGGTAGTTCTTTTTCATGAAGCCCCAAGCCAAGGGCATAGGCTGGCTCAGACTGTCCCCCCAACCCACGTCCTGTAGGGCTTGGGGTGGTCTCTGACAGCCTTTCCCCCTCCCCTTCATCCCTCTTCGTTCCCTCCCAAGCCCTGACTCAGTCCTTGACACCGATGGGGACTTCGATCTGGAGGACACGATGGATGTGGCACGGCGTGTGGAGGAGCTCCTGGGCCGGCCGATGGACAGTCAGTGGATCCCGCACGCACAGTCGTGACCCTCGACCGCCCCGTCTGCAGCTTCTTCATCCTCGCTGGAGGAATTACTCTTGTGGATGTTTTAATTCCATGAATCGCTTCTCTTTGGAAACAATACTCATAATGTGAAGTGTTAATACTAGTGACTTTAGTGTTTCTGTGCATGGTGGCACCAGCGAAGGGAGTGTGTGTGTGTGTGTATGTGTATGTGCGTGTGTGTGTTTGCACTATGGTGTTTCTCCCTCTCACTGTCCGAGAGTGTAGCTGTAGCAGAGGGGCCACAGACAGAGGCTGTGATGGTTTTTACTTTGTGAAAGAAGGCAGTGAGTTTCTTGGAGCCTGGAACTTGGCCATGTGTCTTAAGAGTGGCTGGACTTTGACATGGTGGCTGTTCGAGTAAGAGAAGGACAAAGGGAGGAGAAAGCATGTATGCTCCAGGGAGTCTTCGTCACTCTGTCTGCCAAGCAATTGTATATAACCGTGATTGTCTCTGCTTTTCTTCCGAAACGTAGATAACTGCCTTTTGACAAAGAGAGCCTTCCCTCTCCCCAACCCCTGTGCTCTTGGGTAGGAATGGGAAAAGGGGCAACCTACAAAGATCGTCGGGGCAAGCGAAGTCACAGGTTTTCGGATGGGCTTTTCACGTGACACTTAGCCCATCTTAACATTCTCTCTTTGTCCTCTCCCCTCCTGCCCGCCCGCACCCTGGAATTGCCACTCAGTTCCTCTGGGTGTGCGCACATGCAGGCATGTTTGGAGAAAAGAGGGCTGCGTAACTGAGAGCTGACGGTGCCGATGCCCTTTGTGTTCTGGCCAGAGCAGAGTGCCCAGCCCCGACTCCCGGGTGCTGAGACTGTTGCCTGGTTACCCAGGAAGCTGCTGTTCCGGCTGCCCAGCCTTTCTCTGAGCCAGCGGATGCACAGTCTGAGGCTTTCTTCAGGCTTCTGGATAATGCTTTTTGCAAATGTTGAATCATGTTTCTGTTTCTAAGTTGGATCTTTTTTGTTTTCCGCTTCCCACCCTAGTTTGTCATCAGAATTCTGCACTGGGCCCTGGGTCATCCGAACCCAGGTCACCTCTTTCCCCTTTTCTGTTCATACATGACATCCTGAAGAGTAGACGGCAGCAGCGTGGGCTAAACCTAGGTCAGCTTGCTCAGCGGGTCACCCTGTGTGGGGTCCTGGGTGCCTGGTGTTGGTGATATGGGGAAATGCAGTCACCAGGTTTGCTGGGTAGTTTAAGTATAAAAATGAAACAAAACAAAAAAAAGCCTCAGTATAATTTTGTTCCACAATTTTTTCTGTAGCTTTACACCAGAAGGTAGAAATGGGCTACGGCAGGCAGTGGGGGACGAGGAGGGTGAGCAGGTGTATTAAAATAGCTTACGGGTAAGGCCTAAAAGGTCACCCTCGGCCCCCTCTCCAAAAGAAGGGCATGACCACCCCCAGGAGAGGATGGCCCCAAAAACCTTATTTTTATACATGAGAGTAAATAAACATATTTTTTTTACAAAAATAACTTCTGAATTTATCAGTGTTTTGCTGTTAAAGAAAAATATTCCTCTATAGTAAATTATTTATTGGAAGATGACTTTTTTAAAGCTGCCGTTTGCCTTGGCTTGGTTTCATACACTGATTTATTTTTCTATGCCAGGCAGTAGAGTCTCTCTGCCTCTGAGGAGCAGGCGACCCCCATCCCACTCAGCCCCTCCCTCCCCCTCAGGATTTGATGAAAATTCCCACCACGAGGATGGGTGCGTCAGGGAAGGATGAGAAGGAGAGCCTGACTGCTCAGGGACCCAGGCTCAGAGAGCCCCTCCCTGCCCGCCACCCATAGATTCTTCACTGGCACCTGCCTCTGAGACCTCCTGCTCGGTTCCAGCAACCCTGGGAGGGTCGGACTTGATACACTTTCAGGTTGGGAGTGGACCCAGCCCGAGACCTGCTGAGGACAAGTAGCCAGGCAGTCCCGGGCTGCTTGGAGCTCACTTTGCAGTTGGCACTGGGTCTGGGAGGAAGACAGCCGATGAGTGTGGCTTCGCTGAGCGTGGGGTTCCCCTGCTTCTCCAGCTGTGAGCTGTCCTCAGTGTTACCAAGGCTGTGCCTAGAGAGGGGAGATTTTTGACAAAAGGTATGCTCGCTCTCTGCATTCTGTCTTCTCTCTTCTCCCTGTTCCTGCAAACCACAAGGAAAGGTAGTGGTGTGTCTTGACCCCATCAGCCTCCCACCCACTCCCAGACACACACAAGTCCTCAAATGTTTCAGCTCCATGTGTGGTATGTGCAGGGTTTTGTAGGGGGTAGGGGGAGACCAAAATCGAATATAACTTCAAATGAAAGTATACTTTTTATAATTTTTCTTTTTAAAACTTTGTGAAATTATTTCAGATACATATTTTAGTGTCAAGGCAGATTAGTTATTTAGCCACCAAAAAAAAGTATTGTGTACAATTTGGGGCAGTCACAAAATTGTGTATTTTATGTTACAATAAAGGCTTCCTCTGAAGGGATGGTACTGAGTCCTGTTGTTACTTTTTTTCTGTCATATGTCAAGGGAGGGTGGCTTGAACAGGGAAAAGTTTCAGGTCATCAGCATGACCCTGAAAAAGGGAACTGGTCAGGAGCTGGCTGCCTCGGAGGGCACGTCATTAGCTCTGATGGTAGATGGGGCCTTTCATACCTTCCTGCTCATGTGATATTTTGAAAATGAGAATGATGGCTTCATCTTCTAGCCTCCTGACTCTGGAAAGCTTGTCCTTAAGATTCAGCACATTTAGAGTACCTGGCCCTGAGTTCAGCATTGTGTGTGGGATGAGAACTGGTTCCTTCCCGCAGAGGCTCACAGTTGGAGAAACGCAGCTAGCACAACTGATGATGCCAGGATGTCGGTTCCTGCTGCAGTCAAGGCATCCCAAAGTCATTACGCAAAAGAACATGCACTGAGCATGACACTGAGCAACTCCAGCTGATTCGTCTTTTTTTTTTTTTTGAGAGTGAGTCTGGTGCTGTCGCCCGGGCTGGAGTGCAGAGTGGCGTGATCTCAGCTCACTGCAACCTCCGCCTCAAGAGATTCAACACACTGTTGTGCCTCAGCCTCCCGAGTAGCTGGGATTACAGGTGCCACCGTGCCCAGCTCATTTTTGTATTTTTAGTAGAGACAGGGTTTCACCATGTTAACCAGGCTGGTCTTGAACTCCTGATCTCAGGTGATCCACCTGCCTCGGCCTCCCAAAATGCTGGGATTGCAGGTGTGAGCCACAGTTCCTGGCCATCCACTGCACCTGGCCCTATTTTTTCTTTAAGCATCAGCTCAAGGCTGGGCACAGTGGTTCACACCTATAATCAATCCCAGCACTTTGGGAGCCCGAGGCGGGTGGATCACCTGAGGTCAGGAGTTTGAGACCAGCCTGGCTAACATGTGAAACCCCCTTTCTATTAAAAAATACAAAAAATTACCCAGGCGTGGTGGTGCATACCTGTAATCCCAGCTACTTAGGAGGCTGAGGCAGGAGAATCGCTTGAACCTGCGAGATGGAGGTTATAGTGAGCTGAGATCCTATCTTTGCACTCCAGCTTGGGCAGCAAGAGAAAAATTGTCTCAAAAAAAAGAACAAATAGGAGTGAAGAAAACGCAAGGAGGTAGAGGTTGCAGTGAGCCAAGGTTGTACTACTACACTCCAGCCTGGTGACAGAGCCAGACTCCGTCTCACAAAAAAAAAAAAAAAAAAAAAAAAAAAAAATTGCAGTAACAAATGAAAAATTTGCTAGAGGGTCTCAGATTTCAAAAGGCAAGAGAAAGCAAATGAGGACAGATTGATGGAAATTATATACAATCTCAAAAACAGGAAAAAAAGATAAAAAGTCTGGGCCAGGTACGGTGGCTCACTCTTGTAATCCCAACACTTTGGGAGCCTGAGGCAGATGGATCATTTGAGGCCAGGAGTTCGAGAGCAGCCTGGCCAACATGGTGAAAACCCATCTCTACTATAAATATAAAAAATTATCTGGGCATGGTGGCAGGTGCCTGTAATCCCAGCAGTCACTTGAGAGCAGCAGTTCAAGACCAGCCTGGACAACCTGGTAAAATCCCATCTCTACAAAAAAAATACGAACATTAGCTGGATGTGCCAGTACACCCCTGTAGTCCCAGCTACTCAGGAGGCTGACGTGGGAGGATCACTTGAGCTGTGATGACGCCACTGCACTCCAGCCTGGGTGACAGAGCGAGAAAAAAGAAGCCAAGTACAAAAGACCACATATTATATGATGCCATTTATAAGAACTGTCTAGGATAGGCAAATCTATGGAGACAAAAAGTAAACTTGAGGTTGCCGAGAGGCTGGGAAAGAGTATGGAGGTAATAGTGAAAGGATACAGGGTTTGGGGTTTTTTGTAGTTTTTTTTTGTTTTTCTTGAGACGGAGTCTGGCTTTGTCGCCCAATCTGGAGTGCAATGGCGCCATCTTGGCCCACTGCAACCATCGCCTCCTGGGTTCAAGAGACTCTCCTGCCTCAGCCTCCAGAGTAGCTGGGATTACAGGCATGTGCCACCACACCTGGCTAATTTTTGTTATTTTTAGGAGAGGTGGGGTTTTGCCATGTTAGCCAGGCTGGTCTTGAACTCCTGACCTCAGGGGATCCACCCACCTTGGCCTCCCAAAGTGCTGGGATTATAGGGATGAGCCACCACACCCCGCTCAGGTTTGGGGGATTCTATTTTATTTTATTTATGTATTTAATGAATTGGGCAGACGCCTGAGCTAGAGTAGGCTCAGAGAGACTCCCCAGAGTTTATTTTTGAGGTGATGAAAACGTTATAAAATTGTGGTGTTGGTTGCATATATCTCTGGATATACTAGCTCTTGAATTGTACACTAAATGAGTGATTTGTAAGGTGTGCGAATTATATCTAATAAAGCTGTTATTGGGTCAGACCCAGTGGCTGACACCTGTAATTCCAGCACTTTGGAAGGCCAAGGTAGGAAGATCACTGAGACCAGGAATTCCAGTCCAGCATGGGCAACATAGTGAGACCTCTGTCTACAAAAAAAATTTTTTTAATTAGCTGGATGTGGTGGCACATGCCTGTAGTCCTAGCCACTGAGAGGCTAAGGTGGGAGGATCGCTTATCCCAGGAGTTCAAGGTTGCAATGCCACTGAACTCCAGCCTGGGCAATAGAGCGAGATCCCGTCTCTAAATAAATAAATAATAAAAGCAAATGCAAGATCTCAGCAAGAAAAAAAGTGAAAGTGAGGTGAGTTAGCCAGAGAGTGAGAACAGACCTGTGGAAAGAAGCTCAGCTGTAAAGAGGCGAGGCACTCAGCAGGTAGTACCTCTCTTCTCAGAGGTACCTGGAGGCCAGTGAGAGGATGAAGGGAGTGTCTTAGTGTTTTGAGGGCCTAGGTCAGGAGCACACAACCTGGGCAACATAGGGAGGTCCCATCTCTACAAAAAATAAAATTAGCTGGCTAGGCATGGTGGCTCACGCCTGTAATCCAAGCACTTTGAAGGCCAAGGCAGGCAGATCACCTGAGGTCAGGAGTTCAAGACC
Organism: Cheracebus regulus; assembly: GCA_963574635.1. Taxonomy (NCBI): domain Eukaryota; kingdom Metazoa; phylum Chordata; class Mammalia; order Primates; family Pitheciidae; genus Cheracebus; species Cheracebus regulus. Next base: position 21,245 of record CAUYQU010081185.1, read on the forward strand.
AGCCTGACCAACATGGTGGAACCCCATCTTAAAAAAAAATAAATAAGTAAAATGAGCTGAGCGTGGTGGTGGCATCTGTAGTTCCAGCTGCTCTGGAGGCTGAGGCGGGAGGATCCCTTGAGCCCAGGAGGTTGAGGTTGCAGCGGGCTGTGATCGCACCACTGCACTCTGGTCGGGTAACAGAGCAAAACCCTGTCTCAATAACAAAAAAGAGAGAAGTTTGTAATTTTCTCTGGGATAAAGCCAGTAAGCTAACACGGATGGTCACCCAGTAACCAGGTAATGTTAAGATAAACTATATGTGACTGGCTAGGCGCAGTGGCTCCCGCCTGTAATCTCAGCACTTTGGGAGGCCGAGGCGGGTGGATCACTTGAGGTCAGGAGTTCAAGACCAGCCTGGCCAACATGGTGAAACCCTGTCTCTACTAAAAATACAAAATTTAGCTGGGCGTGGTGGCGCAAGCCTATAATCCCGGCTACTTGGGAGGCTGGGGCAGGAGTATTGCTTGAACCCAGGAGGTAGAGGTTGCAGTGAGCCGAGATTGCATCACTGCACGCCAGCCCAGGCGAAATAGCAATACTTGTCTCAAAAAAAAAAAAAAAAAAAAAAAAGATAAACTATAATTGACAAGTGGTGTTGTCAAGTCCTCTTACTTGAGGACTGGTTATTGTTCATCTTGAAAGCATGTATGTAATGAGTCGTATGCGCTTGGCTATACAAAAAGGTGAGATTTCCTTCCGTCTCTGCAAGCTCTTAGCAGATCACCAGTCATGCACATCACATTCTGGTTGAATGTTTTTCGATAATAAAATTGTTTTCTTTCTCTACTATCTGGAGGGAGAGAATTTCTGAGTTGGGAGAGCTGGGGTTTTAAGAGTTCTCAAGATTAAGCCTGCTTGAGGGTAAAGTGTGCCCTCTCCCAGCTCAACAGTGCTCTTTCCCACACACACCTTTCTCTTCCTTCACCTGCATGAGTTTAGGACCATGCCAGTCTGGCCCTAACTCCCTCAACTGCCAGCCTGGGCTAGCAACCAACCTGCAGTCCGTAGACAGCCTGCCCCTTTAAGAGCACCCCCTCCCCAGCTCCTCCCTCAGGCCTGGTGGCCGGATTTCCCAGTTGGAGCCCAGCCCTTTAAAGTCATCGCTCCTTCTTTCTGGCCGGATATGTGCTGAGACCCAGGGGCCTCCGTGCTGTGCCGGGAGTAGGCAGAAGTGGACTGTGACAGGTGCATGTGGGTATGGACCCCACAGGAGGGCTCAGGAGGGACAAGGAGCTGGTGCGGGGTGGATCCCGAGAGAAAGCAAAGCCACTCGGGAGTGGGCAAGAGGTGCTGTTAAGCAGCTGCTGTGTGCCCGACCCTGTGCCGAGCCCTTCCTGTACCTTCCCTTCCTGGGCCTTCTTTTTTTTCTTTTTTCTTTCTTTTTTTTTTTTCTGAAACAGTGTTTCACTCTGTTGCCCAAGCTGGAGTGCAGTGGCACAATCTCAGCTCACTGCAGCCTTGACCTCCTGGGCTCAAGGGATCCTCCCATCTCAGCCTCCTAAGCAGCTGGGACTACAGGTGTGCCACCACGCTGGGATAGTTTTTAAAATTTTTGGAGATAGATTCTCCCTATGTTGCCCAGGCTGGTTGCAAACTCCTGGGCTCAAGAGATCCTCCTGCCTCAGCCTCCCAGTGTGCTGGGATTATAGGTGTGAGCCACCTCACCCAGCCTGCCCCTACCTTCTGAGAGAGGTATTCTTATTCCCATTTTTCAGATCAGGAAACGGAGCTCAGTGCAGTCCACTGAATTACTCGGGGCCCTGCAGCTAACACAAGGCAGAGGCAGGATCTGAACTCAGGTCAGTGGGACTCCAAAGCCTTGATAGTCTCTCCTCTGCATCCCCTGTCCCACAGGGGCCTGCTTTCTTCCCAAACTTGATTTTTCCTTGGTTTTCCTGTATGCAGTATAGTATGGGGGAAGAAATGGGTAATTCCTAGGCCGGGCGCGGCGGCTCACGCCTGTAATCCCAGCACTTTGGGAGGCCGAGGTGGGCGGATCACCAGAGGTCAGGAGTTCAAGACCAGCCTGACCAACACGGAGAAACCTCATCTCTACTAAAAAATACAAAAATTAGCCAGGCGTGGTGGTGCATGCATGTAATCCCAACTACTCGGGAGGCTGAGGCAGGAGAATCTCTTGAACCTGGGAGGCAGAAGTTTCGGTGAGCTGAGATTGCACCATTGCCCTCCAGCCTGGGCAACAAGAGTGAAACTCCATTTCAAAAAAAAAGAAATGGGTAATTCCTACATGTCCCCATATCTGGGTTCCATTCTCTTCTCAGGAGCTGCTTGGAGATGCTGCTGTGGCCACTCCTGCTGCTGCTGCTGCTGCTGCTGCCAACATTGGCCCTGCTCCGGCAGTGGCGGTCCCAGGATGCCAAGCTGTCTTGGCTTGCTGGCCTCCAGCACCGAGTGGCACGGGGGGCCCTGGGCTGGGCAGCCACCTGGCAGCGGTGGAAACTGGAGCAGAGCACGCTCCACATGCACCAGAGCCAGCAGCAGGCCCTGAGATGGTGTCTACGGGGAGCCCAGCGCCCCCACTGTCCCCTGAGGGGGAGCACAGGTGTGTTTCCGAGGGTCTGGGGAGGTGACCCCAAGAGAAAGAAACCCCACAGGACCATCAGATTCCAGAGCCTAATGGCCCCCTTGCCTCCTCCACTGCCAACAGAGTGCCCTGACCCCGACGCCCATGACTGGCTGTCTTGTCCAAGATGAATTCCCCATGCTGGGTCCTCGTATCCCCTCTACCCCAGACCTAGTCTCGGCTCCTCCCTCAAGGATCTCACCAGTCTTGCCTGAAACTCTTGGAAAACTGTGGCTTCCTAAGGCGTTTTTGTTGTCATTGGGGCTACAGACATAAGCACCTTCCGGAATCATCTCCCTTTGACCAAGGCCAGCCAGACCCAGGAGGAAGAGAGCGGAGAGCAGCTACTGTCCCCAACTTCACACCAGGACCTGGGGGAGGCCCCTCTGCAGGTAACTAGGATCCCCAGAGCCCAGTCCCACCTGCCAAACCCTCCTATCATGGTGGGAAAGAACCCTCCAACTGGTGGCTCCGGGTCTGGCCCTGACACCAGGCTGGCATGCTCTCTTTCCTCCTCAGGCCACCTTGCTGGGTCTGGTAGCCCTAAACAAGGCCTACCCAGAAGCGCTGGCTCAGGGCGGCGCTGCCTGTCTGACCCTCACATCCCCTTGGCCCCGACCCCTGCCTTGGCCTGGGAAGGTCCTCGGCCGGGTTAGCACCGCTGGAACCATGGACCCTAGGGCTCTCCTGCTGGAGGCACTGAGGTCCCCAGGGCTGAGGGCACTGGAGGCCAGGACGGCGGTCGAGCTCCTGGATATCTTCTTGGGCCTGGAGGCTGACGTTGAAGAGCTGGCAGGGGTGATAGCTGCCGGGAACCCTGGAGCGCCCCTCCCTGAACGGGCAGCTGAGCTGCGGGAGGCCCTAGAGCAGGGACCCCGAGGCCTGGCTCTTCGGCTGTGGCCAAAGCTGCAGGTGGTGGTGACTCTGGACGCAGGTGGCCAGGCCGAGGCTGTGGCTGCCCTCGGGGCCTTGTGGTGCCAAGGACTAGCCTTCTTCTCTCCTGCTTATGCGGCCTCTGGAGGTCAGTGGGATTCAAAGGGAGTGAGGTGGGGGCAAAGGTCAGAGGTCACATAGCAAGCAGCCATGCATTGGGTCCTACATAATCATCTCATTTAATTGTCCCCAACACACTGTATGCTGGGGTCAGCATCCTCCTTTTACAAGTGAAGAAACACAGGCTCATATAGGTTAAGAGTCTTGTGGCCAGGTGCAGTGGCTCATGCCTGTGATCCCAGCACTTTGGGAGGCCGAGGCAGACAGATCACTTGAGGTCAGGAGTTCCAGACCAGCCTGGCCAACATGGTGAAACCCTGTCTCTACTAAAAATACAAAAACTAGTGGGGCATGGTGGCACATGCCTGTAATCCCAGCTACCTGGGAGGCTGAGGTGGGAGGATTGCTTGAACCTGGGAGGAGGAGGTTGTAGTGAGCCGAGATTACACCATTGCACTATAGCCTACAGCCTGGGCAACAAAGCAAGACCCTGTTAAAAAAAAAAAAAAAGCCAGGCACAGTGGCTCATGCATGTAATCCCACTACTTTGAGAGGCCAAGGTGGGTAGATCACTTGAGGTCAGAAGTTCGAGACCAGCCTGGCCAACATGGTGAAACCCTGTCTCTACTAAAAATACAAAAATTAGCTGGGTGTGGTGGCACGTGCCTGTAATCCCAGCTACTCTGGAGGCTCAGGCAGGAGAATCACTTGAATCCAAGAATCACTGAATCACTGAGCCGAGGTCACACCACCACTGCACTCCAGCCTAGGTGACAGAGCGGGACTCTGTCTCAAAAAAAAGAAGAAGAAAAAAAGAATCTTGCACAAATTTATGTGGCACCAGGATTCACTCCCGGGTCTGCCACCTCCTCTTTCCAGTGAGGGCCTAAGAGGCAGCCCGCTGAGCCTAGGGGAGCCAGGAAGGATAGGGTGGAAGGGCAGCAGGAGGATCAGGTGCTCAGAGGATCGGGCCTGGGGTCCAGGAGGGGCTATTGCCTGGCAGAAAGCAATGGCACCCGCAGACGCTGAGGAGGCTGCTTGGCTTCCACAGGGTTGCTCGGCCTAAACCTACAGCCAGAGCAGCCCCACAGGTTCTACCTTCTGCCCCCTGGCCCCCCCTTTATCGAGCTGCTCCCAATCAAGGAAGGCACCCAGGAGGAAGCTGCCTCCACCCTCCTTTTGGCCGAGGCCCAGCAGGGCGAGGAGTATGAGCTGGTGCTGACGGACCATGCCAGCCTCACCAGGTGATCACCTGCACAGCCCCTGCTACCTCGGGCCCTCTGGGGTGCTTGGCGCCTGGAGCATGAGCTCAGGAGCCCTCAGGCCCGACCTCACTCCCACTTGCACCCCATCAGGTGCCGCCTGGGTGATGTGGTGCAAGTGGTTGGTGCCTACAATCAGTGTCCAGTCGTCAGGTTCATCTGCAGGTAGGTGACCCTGGGGAGCAGAAGGGTCATCCTTGTGCCCTGGGCTCCACCGCCTCTCCCTGCCTCCTCTTCAGGCTGAGCCAGACCCTGAGCGTGCGAGGGGAAGATATTGGTGAGGACCTGTTCTCTGAGGCCCTGGGCCGGGCAGTGGGGCAGTGGCCAGGGGCCAAGCTGCTGGACCATGGCTGTGTGGAGAGCAGCATTCTGGGTGAGCTTCCCTGCTGGCTCCTGCCTACCATTCTTGGGCTGGCTACCCTTCAACTCCAAAGCTTTGATAGTCTCTCCTCTGCATCACCTGTCCCAGAGGGTCCTGCCTTCTTCCCAAACTTCATTTTTCCTTGGTTTTCCTGTATGCAGCAGAGTGTGGGGAAAGAAATGGGTAATTCCTGCATGGGAGTGGACCCCGGCCCAGCCATTCCCCCACTCCCCCTACTAGGAAAGAGATAAGAGTCAGCCTCCTTTGCCACTCCTACAAAAGTGCTTTTCTGCATCTAACTCTCATCCATCCTGCTGCAGTTTCTACCCATTTTCTTTCCTGCTCTGTCTCCTATTTAGGATCAAGCTCTAGGTCCCTCTATTTACCCCAACAAGAAACTCTTTTTCCCTATGAACCTCGGAGTGGGGAAGAACAGGTGGGGGCAGAGGGCACCGGACTTGGCAGCTGCCCATTCACAGGAAGTATGTGTGCACACGGGGTCTGTTCACAGATTCCGCTGTGGGCTCTGCTCCCCACTACGAGGTGTTTGTGGAGCTGAAGGGGCTGAGGAATCTGTCAGAGGAAAATCGAGACAAGGTAAAGGAGATGAGGCCAGGGTCTGCCTGTAGGCCCCTTCACTCTCACACTCCCAGGGTGCCATGGAGATCAGGCTTGATGGGGAGGGGAGGGGCGGGGGAGAAGAAGCTCCCTGGGGTTCTGGGAGGGGAGGGGTGACTCCCACAGACACACACCTGTCCACCCAGAACTTCTAAACACATGTAGCCTGGGCACAGCCACTCACGCCTCGTGTGCACACTCACGATCACACACCAGCTCACTCAAGCCGTTCTGTTCCCAGCTGGACCACTGCCTTCAGGAAGCTTCTCCCCGCTACAAGTCCCTGAGGTTCAGGGGCAGCGTGGGCCCTGCTAGAGTCCACCTGGTGGGGCAGGGGGCCTTCCGAGCACTCCGGGCAGCCCTCGCTGCCTGCCCCTCCTCCCCGTTCCCCCCTGCGATGCCCCGGGTCCTTCGGCACAGGCACCTGGCTCAGTGTCTGCAGCAGAGGGTGGTGTCCTGAGTCAAGGCTTGCCCCGCCACCCAGCTCCTCTCTCTGAGACCTCTCTGGATGGGGAGTCCTTGGTGGGGGTCTCTGAATCTGTGTCACTTGACATTTGCCCATGAGAGCCAGTGGGCCTTAGGGAGGCCTTGGCCCAGTTGACCAGTTCTGAGGCATGGGCCTCCAGGGTTAGCACACACCAGCAGCGCCTGCCCGTGTCCCCGGGTCCTGGCATGGTGGACACTGCTAGAGTCCCCATGGATGCCGATAGTTTCCTGTGTCACAGCCTGATGGGCTTCTCTGGCAGCCACAGCCGTGTGCTCAGTCTGTGCACTGGGCAGGCTGGAAGTGTTGGGGGGTTAATGTCCCTAGGAGCAACCCTGAGTCAATAAGGAACAGGACCTCAGCTTCATTGTCCTTGAGCGGGACAATTCTGAAGCGTATTCTACATAAACTCTCAGAGGATGCCCAGCAGGATGGAGTCCCCACTGCCTGCAGCAGTAACCTACTCATTCATGTACTTCCTGCGGGGCTCCTCCCTTGCCTCCCTTCCCCACTCCCTCCGTGGGCTTCCTGGGATGCTCCCGAATAAACCTCTTGCAGCCAGATTCTTGTCTCAGGGTCTACTTTGGGGAAAGTGGGGAGTGGACCCTGGCTCTAGGTCTGGTCTGGGCCTGGCTAGGCCCCGACTGCGCGTGCACACAGGAGCCTTAGGGGACACCTAGCACCTCCTAGGCCAGCACCCACAAGCCACTTCTGCGGCGGGAACGAGAGAATGATTACCTCACACCATAAGGCACTGCAGCAGGAAGCAGCCCTGAAGACCATCTGGGTTAACTGTTCTATACCAATGAGGAAACGCAGCCTCCACAGGGTTGTAGAGGCTAAAATAAAAGAAAGAAAGAAACTGGGCTTGATTTTGTCTTCCTTCCCTCCCCCTACCTGGGCTGAGTTTTTAAGGTTTTCCATCTTGGAGGCTGTGGGGAGGGGCAGACCAAGACCTTACCGCTCCTCCTGAGTAGAGACCGCACTGGTTCCAGATGCCTCTGAATGGCTTCTCCATTCCATGTCCCCATATCCAGGCCCTTGCTGCAAGCCTCCCAGCCCCCACCTCAGCCTGTCACTCCGTCCTATTAAAATCCTCCCATGGGCCAGGTGCGGTGGCTCACGCCTGTAATCCCAGCACTTTGGGAGGCTGAGGCAGGTGGATCACGAGGTCAAAAATTCAAGACCAGTCTGGCCAAGATGGTGAAAATCGTTTCTACTAAAAATACAAAAATTAGTCAGGCCTGGTGGCACACACCTGTAATCCCAGCTACTCGGGAGCCTGAGGCAGAGAATCACTTGGATTCGGGAGGAGGAGGTTGCAGTGAGCCGAGATTGCACCATTGCACTTCAGCCTGGGTGACAGAGCAAGACTCTGTCTCAAAAATGAAGAAAAATACTCCCCTGAAGGTGGGCACAGTGGCATGGGCCTGTAGTGGCAAGAGGCTAAGGTGGAAGGATGGCTGATGCCCAGGAGTTCAAGACCAGCCTGGGCAATACAGCGAGACCATCTCGGAAAAAAAAAAAAATCCTCCCATGGTGGCTTCCATCACCCACAGGATTAAGATCAATCAGCTTGGCCTATAAGACCCTTTGACCTCGGCCCCCACCGACTTGTCCAGCTGCCTCTCTCCCCTGGCTTGAAAGAAGTCCTGGTCTAAGGACCACACCTCACCTCTCAACCCTTAGGTTGCTAAGCATTAACTCGCGGTGTTTGCTCAAGTTGTCCCCTCTACGGAATGCCCTCCTTCCTGCTGCCCCTGATATAACCCTCGTTTTCACGAAACGTCTTTGAGGACCCCTACCAGGCCCACTCCAGGCAGAGTGACTGGCTTAACTTTGCCTGTGTGGGCAGCCGTCCTCTCCTTCACTGAACTATCATTACGCCTGAACTGCCTCCCACCTGCACTTATAAGCTCCTTGGAGACTGGGCCAGGTCCTGTGCACAGCTGCTCCCATGCCCAGTGCCTGGTGTGGCACACAGCAGGAGCTCAATAAAGAGGTTGTAGACCAGGCTCGGTGGCTCACGCCTGTAATCCCAGCACTTTGGGAGGCTGAGGTGGGCGGATCACCTGAGGTCAGGAGTTTGAGACCAGCCTGGCTAACATGGTGAAATCTGGTTTCTACTAAAAATACAAAACAATAGCCGGGCATGGTGGCTCTCGCCTGTAATTCCAGCTACTTGGGAGGCTGAGGCAGAATTGCTTGAACCCGGGAGGCAGAGGTTGCAGTGAGCTGAGATGGCACCATTGCACTCCAGTGTGGGGAAAAGGAGCGAAACTCTGTCTCAACAAACAAAAAAAAGAAGTCATGAATAAGAGATGACTGGGCCTGGAGATGCCATGTGTCCTTCCTGCAGGGCAGGTCACTCCCTGTTGATGGTGGAGTGGGACCACATCCCTCCTCTCCAGGCAGCCTGAGCCGGGGAGAAAGCTGGGGAGGTAGAAGCTTTCTACCAGCTTCTGGTAGAAACTGAGTTTGGTCAGGCACAGTGGCTCACACCTATAATCCCAGCACTTTGGGAGGCCGAAGAGAGGGGATGGCTTGAGCCAGGGGTTTGAGACCAGCCTGGGAGATCCAGTCTCTACAAACAAATTTAAAAATTAGCCAGGCATGGTGGCACACATCTGTGGTCCCAGCTACTTGGGTGGCTGAGGTGGGAGCATTGCTTGAGCCCTGGTAACGGATGCTGCAGTGAGCTATGATTGTCTCACTGCACTACAGCCTGAGTGACAGAGTGTAGCCTTGTCAAGAAAGAACATAAAGAGAGAAAGAGGGAGAGAGTGAGAGAGAGAAAAAAGAAATGCAAGAAGGAAGGAAGGGAGGGAGGGAGGGAAGGGAAAAAAGAGGCTGGGTGTGGTGGCTCACGCCTGTAATCCAAACACTTTGGGAAACTGAGGTGGTTGGATCACTTGAGGTCAGGAGTTTGAGACCAGCCTGGCCAACAGGATGAAACCCTGTCTCTACTAAAATACAAAAGTTAGCTGGTCGTGGTGGCACGTGCCTGTAATTCTAGCTACTTGGAGGCTGAGGCAGGAGAATCACTTGAACCTAAGGCAGAGATTGCAGTGAGCTGAGATGATCATACCATTGCACTCCAGCCTGAGCGACAAGAGCAAAACACACACACACACACACACACACACACACACACACACACACACACGAAAAGAAAGAGAAACTAAACTAGGCTTGGTTTTGGCTCCCTTACCTTCCACTGCCTAGGCTGGGTTTTCAGTTTTCCATCTCAGAGGCTAGTGGAAGGGGCAGAAGGGCAGAAGAAAGCTAGGGGGAGGGGGGCAGCTAAGGAACCTTTTCATGAAGGAAGAAGGCCCTGGAGCCTGACAGTCCCCAAGGGCAGTGACAACAAGCAGGGGAGGGGGAGGGCTGTTGCTGGCCGCTCCACCCCCCACACACATAATGTGAGGTCTCGAAACGGCCTCTTCTCCCGCCCCTAATTAGCAGCTGCCTTCCCCCCATATTGTCCCAGGCCAGCGCCTCTTTTGTGCTCCCAGATTCCTGGGTGCAAGGTGGCCTCATTAGTGCCCGGAGACCGCACCATCTCCAGGGAGCAGGCAGACAGACAAAGGGGTGACCGGGGCCACAGTGATCCAACCCTGGCCTCCAAACGCTGCAGCGGCCATTCCTTAGTCCCAGCCTAGAGACGGCCCCCCTGCAGGAGGCTAATCTTAGACTTGCCTTTGTCTGGCCTGGGTGTGGACGCAAGTGCCTGTCTCTACCCTGCCACCTCAGAGCACTATAAACCCCAGACCCCGGGGAGTGGGTCACAATCGACCGCCTCAAGGTTCCCAGCTATTTGAACCACCACGGACACCTCCGTTCCTGGCTAACCCACCTGAGCGCCAGACACCATGAACCTTCCTTCCACAAAGGTAAAGGCCCGGGGACGGAGAGGACTCATCATACCAGAGAGGCCATCAGAGGGCCCGCTCAGAGGGCTGGAAGAAAGGCCGAAGGTGTCTACACGCTTGGTCTTTTCCCAGGTGTGCTCTGAGGCAGGAGCACCTGCCTTGGCTAACCCTGGGTTGGGTGCTGCTTTCCAAAGAGCCTGTGCTTCCTGAGCTCTTACTGTGTCAGGCGCTCCGTTTGCACGTCATCTCTTTTCATCCTCCCAACAGCCCTACAGAATAGGAATTATTTCTAGTATACCCAGTTTACAGGTAAGGAAGCTGTGTCCTCTAAAAGGGCAGGAAACTGGTTCAAAGCCATGGAGTTCAGTTATTCCTGCCAGGGAGCAGGCAGATGAGAGAGCATTCTTGAGTCCTGCTAGCTCCTCATTTCCATGTGTTTCCCTGCTGGAGAGGAGGTGGGGAAGGGGGACTCAGTAAGGCCCCTGTTTTCCTACGTTTACAACTTCTGCTGCAGACAGACAGGCCTGTTTTCAGATGGAGTGGTAAGTGTCCTAGTGAGAGCACAGTGGACTAAATCTCCAGAGGAGAGGGGGATTCACTCTGCCCAGGGGTCTCAAAAGGCTTCCTGGGGCCGGGCGCGGTGGCTCACGCCTGTAATCCCAGCACTTTGGGAGGCCGAAGTGGGTGGATCACCTGAGGTCAGGAGTTTGAGACTAGCCTGGCCAACATGGTGAAACCTCGTCTCTAAAAATAAAAAATAAAATAATAATAATAATAAAAGGCTTCCTGGAGGAGATTCTCTGCTGGGTCTTGAGCGAGTAGCTGTTAAGTAGGCCGATACGAGAAAAGGCACAAGAGCTAGGAAAGCTAAGTGACGGTCAGAGAGGAGCGCAGGCCAGGAGGGGGCGCGAAGCCAGCGGGGCGGGTCCTGGCCGTGGGAGCTGGTGGCGGGCGCGGTGGGAAGACCCCAAGCGCCCTGTCTCCGCCTCCTTAGGTCTCCTGGGCCGCCGTGACGCTGCTGCTGCTGCTGCTGCTGCTGCCGACCGCGCTGCTGTCGCCCGGGGTGGCTGCACAGCCCCTGCCAGACTGCTGCCATCAAAAGACGTGCTCCTGCCGCCTCTACGAGCTGCTGCACGGCACGGGCAATCACGCGGCCGGCATCCTCACGCTGGGCAAGCGGCGCTCCGGGCCCCCGGACCTCCAGGGCCGGCTGCAGCGCCTCTTGCAGGCCAGCGGCAACCACGCCACGGGCATCCTGACCATGGGCCGCCGCGCAGGCGCAGAGCCAGCGCCGCGCCCCTGCCCCGGGCGCCGCTGTCCCTCTGCGGCCGCCGTATCCGTCGCGCCTGGGGGACAGTCCGGGATCTGAGTCGTTCTTCGGGCCCTGTCCTGGCCCAAGCCTCTGCCCTGTGCCCACCCAGCGTCAGCCCCCAGAAAAACGGCAATAAAGACGAGTCTCCGTGCGTGTGACTGGTCTCTGTTCCTGCGCGGTTGCGTCCTGCCCTTTTGAGGCGGCAGTGCGTCTTGCGAAGGCGGGAGGACCTGGGAGCCTGGCTCTGGGGCACCAGCCTTAGCTTTTGCGTGGCTGAATTGGAAACACTCTTGGTTGGGGAGCTCCCAGTGCCAGGCCCTGGAGCACAGAGAGAACCGCACACTTGCATGCTCGGATCGGGACATGCGGGACTCCCATGATGCTCTGCTAGGCATTCTGTTGCGGGAACTTTACCCAGAGACACGGAAGGGGAAGGAGCGAAAGGTTGCACAGGTCGGGCACGGCGCTCATGCCTGTAATCCCAGCACTTTAAGAGGCCAAAGCTTGTTCTCTATGGAGTATGTAAAATTAAAAAAGAAAAAAAAAGAGGCCAAAGCAGCGGATCGCTTGAAGCAAGGAGTTCGATACCAGCCTAGGCAACATAGTGAGTGAGACATCTCTCCAAAAAGTTTTTTAAATTAGCCAGGCATGGTGGCACTCCCCTATAGTCCCAGCTACTCAGGAGGCTAAAGCAGGAGGATCGCTTGAGCCCACGAGTTTGAGTTTGAGGCTGCAGTGAGCCATAATTGGACCACTGCATTCCAGCCTGGGCCACAGAACGAGACATTATCAAATAAAGAATAAGACTGCATAGAGGAGCAGAATCCAGCTAGGAAGGGGTGGGAGTCAATTCTTCAACAATGAGTCCGCCGGGCGCGATGGCTCACGCCTGTAATCCTAGCACTTTGGGAGGCCGAGGTGGGTGGATCACCTGAGGTCAGGAGTTCCAGACCAGCCTGGCCATCATGGTGAAACCCCATCTTGAAAAACAAAACAAAACAATGAGTCGTCCAGAATGGCATATATAGGGTATGGGGAGTGGAGAGGCTCTGGAAAGGGACTCGGTTACAGTCAGTGCAGCCTAGCTCCCAAAGGGTCTCACAAATCATCAGGTTTTGCACTTTATCTTGTAGGTAACAGAGTCACGGGACGTTCTTAAGCAGGGGTAGGACAATGTTTTACTGCAACTCCAGCCAAAGACACCTGTTACTGGTGTCCCAAAATCCATGTGTTGAAGTCCTGACCCCTGGCACTTCAGAATACGCAGAATGTGACTGTATTTGGAACTAAGGTCCTCGAAGATGTAATTAGTTAAGATGAGGTCATACTAGTGTGGGGTAGACCTCTAATCCACTGTGACTGATGTCCTTATAAAAAAGGGAATTTGAACACAGAAACGCACACAGGGAACCCATGTGAACATGAAAGTAGAGATTGGCTCCTACAAACTAAGGAACACCAATGATTGCCAGCAACCCCTCAGAAGCCAGGGGAGAGGCATGCAACAGGTTCTGCTTCAGCGTTCAAAGGGAGCCATCCCTGCCTTCACCTGACTTGCTTGGACTTCTAGCATCCAGAACTGTTTGTGTGTGCCACCCACTTTGTGATACTTTTTTATGGCAGTCCTAGGAAACGAATACAACATCCAAAAGTAGAGACACAGGCTGGGCACCGTGGGTCATGCCTCTAAACCCAGCACTTTGGGAAGCTGAAATGGGTAGATCACTTGAGGTCAGGAGTTAGAGAGCAGCCAGGCCAACATAGTGAAACCCCATCTCTACTAAAAATACAAAAATTAGCCGGGTGTGGTAACACACACTTGTGATCCCAGCTACTAGGGAGGCCAAGGCAGGAGAATTGCTTGAATTCAGGAGGCGGAGGTTACAGTGAGCCGAGATCACGCCACTGCTCTACAGCCTGGGTGACAGAGCAAGACTCCATCTCAAAAACAAAAGTAGAGACACAGAGAAAACTGTGGCACTTCTTAGCAATCTAACATCCCAGGTAATACCTAGCTCAGAGGGAGAGGAGAATTTAGCCTGCCCTCCTTGCGCATTAAGGTTTTCACTTTCACTGGCTTTAGCTGTTTTGTCGTAGGAAGCAGCCACCTTCGGCCACAGAACTCAACTGCCTCCATTTTCTGCATAGGTGGTGAGAAAGTCCTGTGTCTAGTCTTACCTGGGTCCCTCTTGCCACTGTATCGGTTCCATCTTGGAGAAGTCAGAGGTCAAAGTTTTGCAAACCATGACTCTGCCCACCTGGAAACTAACTTTTTCAGGGGTAGTTTCTCTCAAAATTGCCTCCAACCTCTCTTCCACTTTAAGGGTAGCAGAGAGGAGGATTAAGACAGTAGGAAGAGGGAAAACAGGGAGGCAACTGCCCTCCAAGACACTTATTTTGTGCCAGCGACATGTATTATGGTATTACATTCTCACGGTAATTGCATCAGGTAAGAATTATCGGCTCCATTTTGCAGATGAGGAAAATGGGACTTGGAGACGCTATCACTCGATTGGTGTCTAGGGCTGGGATTCTACCTGGTGGACTCCAAAGCTCTTTTCTTTTCTTTTCGAGACGGAGTTTTGCTTTTGTTGCTCAGGCTGGAGTGCAATGGTGCAATCTTGGCTCACCACAACCTCTACTTCCCGGGTTCAAGCGATTCTCTTGCTTCAGCCTCCCAAGTAGCTGGGATTAAAGGCACGCGCCACCACGCCTGGCTATTTTTTTTTTTTTTTTTTTTTGTATTTTTAGTAGAGATGGGGTTTTCCCATGTTGGTCAGGCTGGTCTCGAACTCCCGACCTCAGATGATCCTCCTGCCTCAGCCTCCCAAATTGCTGGGATTACAGGCGTGAGCCACTGTCCCCGGCCTCCAAAGCTCTTTTCAGGCCACCATGCTGTGTGCTCAGTAGGCAGAGTTTGCCAGAGTGTCTTGGGAAAACTGAGGCAGGAAGCAAGAGTTAGTGGTGCTTTCTAGGAGTTGGGTTTCAACCCTTCCCATCATCTATTCTCTACCAGCAAACTAGCCTTGCTATCTCACACTGGAGCAACTGGGCTGGGGGTGCTGCGAAATAGCTCAACTCCAGCAGGCGGCACTGTGAACCAGACACCAGCCCAGAGTGGACGGTGCGCGGGAAAACTCGCGAGGTAGAGCCACAAGGAGCAGCCAGGGAACCACGTGTGGGGGCACGGCCACCCGGTAAGAGGGCGTGTCTATTAGTCAAGCCCTGCCCATCATTTCAGGCCTCCCCTCCCGGTGGGCGTGTCCCGAATTCTCTCCCCGAGAGACACGCGTGGGCCGCTCCCCCCTGGGAGGAGGGCTGCCCAGAGGGGTGCGGGTGTCGCTAGCGGCCCCTCCCCGTGCGGGGCCACGTGGCGGTGCGGGCCGAGCCCAAGGGGAAGAACCTGGCCCTTGGGGAGTTGTTGGGGGACGGAAGCGGCGCTGAGCGGAGAGCTACGGGGTTCGGAATAGAGGCGGCGGCGGCGGCGGGGCGGCAAGAGGGAGGGGAGGAGGCAGGCGGGCGCATGGGGCGCCCCGGCCCCTCCGGCAGCGCGCCCCCTCCGGCCCGGCCGCGCTGAAAGCTCCCCAGCGCCGCGCCTCGAACCCACGCCACGGGGCCATGCCGGTCATGAAGGGGTTGCTGGCCCCGCAAAACACCTTCCTGGACACCATCGCCACCCGTTTTGACGGAACGCGTGAGTGGGACGGAGGTCGGGGCTGGGGCTTCTAGCTGGGGCCAAGTCTCCTCGGGGCCGTCTCGGGTCTGTCTCCTGGACGTGGTGAGACCCGAGGCAGGAGGAGAGAATGGAGCTGAGGGTCTAGGAACTCCCAAAGCCGCGGTGCAGTAACAGGGCGGGGAGTGCCCTGTGAGGGGAGGAGGTGAAAGGGCAGAGAGCAGGGGGGCCTAGGTTAGGGGGTGTGACTCGAGGCAGAAGAGGCTCTTTGTGCAGCAGAGCGGAGAAGGGGCCTTGGGAGCCGCCCGCTCTCGGGCAGAGCTGTGCTGGGGGCGTGTATGAGGGTATCTGAGACACAGAAGTGGGACAGAGTGGCCGGGCGTTCTGGGGTCCACTCCCAGACTCCAGCTCCCACTACCCCCAGAAAAAAAGAAAAAAAGATCAGACTTCAGCAGGACCTAGCTTGGATTGAGGTCGCGTGCCCCCAAATAGTGGGGCGTCCGTGTCTGAGGTGGGTGAGGCAGGAAGAGGGGAACGGTCTGTGCGACGGTGGGAACTCCTAGCTCGCCCACCCCAGCTCGGGTTTCAGGTTCAGCACCTTGGACAGCCGCATACTCCTTCCCCCGCCTCTTCTCCCGCCATTCCCTCTTCCCACTCTGGAGCCCAGAGATTCCCTGCCCTCACCTCCCCCAACCCCGCCATTCCCTCGGGAACCCTGGCCAGGATTGGAGGGTGGGGGAGCGGTACCCGAGGGCGGAAACTGAGCCGCGGGGCCCTACCCGCTCCCCGCCCCCCCCACTTGTTTCCATAGCGCCGATCACCTGGGCAACAGGCCCTGGGATGGAAGAAGGAGGCTGCGCCCAGAGCCCAGTGCCTCCCAGGCACCTTCAGTGTCCTCATCAGCCGTTCTGCCCTCAGATAGTCATCCCTCCTATACCACCAGGACTGATTGTGTCACAGGCTCCATCTCTTAGCTGAGTCTGTGTCCCTGGATGGCCCACAGGAGCCCCCCCGGCCTCCCATCTATTGGAACTGGAGAGAGACAGCTCTGGTTCTGTTGCTGGGGGGTGCTGGAGCTATACGCTCAATGCCCTCTCCCGTTAGACTCTGAGCACTGGGGTAGATCTGAAAGCAGCTATAAGAATGATAAAAAGTGGACCTTTGGGCTGGGCGTGGTGGCTCACACCTGTAATCCTAGCACTTTGGGAGGCCGAGGTGGGTGGATCACCTGAGGTCGGGAGTTCAAAACCAGCCTGGCCATCATGGTGAAACCCTATCTTAAAAAAAAAAAAAAAGTGGACCTTTCCTGGAAGGCAGGGAAGGATACCACTCATCAGTGTCTGCCCCTACACTAAGGAGATCTGTGAGTCTGGATAATCTCTGCCTTTTGGTTTCCTATCAATAAAATGAGTGTGATGTCACCAGAATCTGCCCTGCTTACTCTGTAATAGGAACAAAGCCAAGTGAATGTGGGGGAACAATTTCACCTTCTCAGAGTAGCACTTACCATGTGCTAGGACTTGTTCTCCCCAAGTAAACTCAAGTAACTCTCACAATGACCATGTAAAGAAGGCCTATTATGCCCTACTTTCCAAATAAGGAAAGTTCAGGCACAGAAGAGGTCATCAGTTTGCCCCAAGTCACACAGTAAATGGCAGTGGAGGGTTGCAGGAACCCAGGCTCTTACCATGCTATACTGCCTTCTACAGTGACACCAGTTGGAAGGCAGGGGGATGGACGGCATGACCTCTTGGGTCCTACTCCAACTCCCCGTTAGACCCTGCTTAAGTTTCTTAAGTCCTTATCTCTTTACTCTGTCTTCTCCTATTCTCAATTCAGAATATCCCAAAGTGGGGTCAGGAGCAACATGGAAACCTGGGAAGCTTCCGACTCTGTGACCTCTAACCCCAACTTAGGGGAGGTGCTGCCCACCTGGAAGCCAGCTCGCCTCCCAGCCTTGACCTGACCTTGACCTCTTCTTCCCACAGACAGTAACTTCCTGCTGGCCAACGCACAGGGCCCACGGGGCTTTCCCATCGTCTACTGCTCCGACGGCTTCTGCGAGCTCACAGGCTACGGTCGCACCGAGGTCATGCAGAAGACCTGCAGCTGCCGTTTCCTCTACGGCCCAGAGACCAGTGAGCCGGCCCTGCAGCGTCTGCAGAAAGCCCTGGAGGGCCATCAGGAGCACCGCGCTGAAATCTGCTTCTACCGCAAGGATGGTGAGGGGGCCCACCCCACCCTGCAGCCCTGCCTAGACCCCTGGCCTTACCCAGAGGGAGTCTGAGTGTTCCTCCCCACACTGCCACAACCTGACTGTGGCCAAGTGCATCCCTGACCCTCTCTAGGTCTGGGTTCCCCCATCTGAAAGATGAAGGAGTCAGCTGACAGAATCTCTGAGGTTCCTTTTGGCTCTTGCTTTGCCAAGCTCTTTACCTATGTCTAGGAGGATGAGGAGAAAGCCATGTCATCGGCCTGCCCATGCTCCTCCCTCCCTCTCTCCATGCCTACAGGCTCAGCCTTTTGGTGCCTCCTGGACATGATGCCCATCAAGAATGAAATGGGGGAGGTCGTGCTGTTCCTCTTTTCCTTCAAGGATGTCACTCAGAGTGGAAACCCAGGACTTGGCCCCCGAGGAGGCCGCGGGGACAGTAATCATGGTAACGGGAAGTCTGGACGGGCAGCATGAATGGTCAGAAGCCCTCGCCTACCCAGCCACGTGGGATGTGCCCCAACGTATTTCCTTCCCAACAGAAAACTCCCTTGGTAGAAGGGGAGCCAGCTCGAAATTTCGGTCTGCCAGAAGACAGAGCCGTACTGTCCTACACCGATTGACTGGCCACTTCAGCCGCCGGGGCCGGGGAGGCATGAAGTCCAATAACGTGAGTCCCACCGCCAACCCAACATCTCCCAAGTCCTCCAGATTTGATTCTGAGGCACCCCTGCCTGCCACTATCTCCCCGCTTCCCTGCCTGTCTGGTGTCCCTCCTTGGCCTGCTCCTCTGCCCACCCATTTCCCAAGTACTGTTCTCTGCTCTATCCTATATCCTGCCCCCACCTCCTTCCATCCCCATCTGCCTCACTCCCTTAGGTGACTGATTGACATTATTCTGCTTCAGTGATGTCACAAGGGTGGGGCTTTAGCAGCAATTACCTCACCTGCCCGAAGATCATAGGGTTATGCCATGGGTGGTGAAATTGCAAGCTACTACAGTTCTAGGGAGAAATCCTTCATTGCGGGCCTGGCATCTGGACCTGTATACCACCTCCTAGAATCCCGACTAAGCCAGGGGATTGAGTCCCCAACCCTCTGTTAGGGATACAGGAAATGGGGTGGGCTATGCCAGTCTCCTCTCCCCGCTGGGACATGCCCATCCCCCACTGGGCCCCCAGAACCCAAGAGGAACTTCAGGGAGAAGTTAGTGACCCCTCAAACTGGGGCATGTGCCTGATTTGTCATAGTCTCCTTCTCAAGTAGGATGAGTGTTGGGCCAGGCACAGTGGCTTATACCCGTAATCCCAGCACTCTGTGGGGCCAAAGGAGGAGAATCGATTGAGGCCAGGAGTTCTAGACTAGCCTGGTCAACATAGTGAGACCCCTTCTCTAAAAAAAAATTAAAAATTATCTGAGTATGGTGGTGCATGCCTGTGGTCCCAGCTACTCAGGGGGCTAAGACAGAAGGGTAGCTTGAGCCCAGGAGTTCAAGGCTGCAGTGAGTTATGATGGTGCCAATGCACTCCAGCCTGGACAACACAGTGAGGCCTTGTTTCTAAATTTTAAAAATTTTAAATCAAGTGGGGTGAGTGTCAAGCCTTATAAATGCTCCTGACAAGACATGATTGGTTCAAACATGGGCCTGGGGCAGGGCGAAGTGGCTCACACCTGTAATCCCAGCACTTTGGGTGGCTGAGTGGGTGGATTACCTGGCCAACATGGCGAAACCCCGTCTCTACTAAAAATACAAAAATCATTCAGGTGTGGTGGCATGTACCTGTAGTGCTAATTACTCAAGAGACTGAGGCAGGAGAATCCCTTGAACCCAGGAGGCAGTGGTTGCAGTGAGCCAAGATCGTGCTTCTGCATTCCAGCCTGGGCCAAGAGCAAGACTCTGTCTCAAAAAAAAAAAAGCAAGGGGGCCTGGGAAGTACATTGGCAGGAGAAAAAAATGTCAAGTGTCAGCCTCTGCGCCCCTCTCCTGGCCTTCTATCTCCTTTCATGGTCAAAAGTGCCCTTGCAGTGCCCACCTGCCCCCTTTCCCCATGCCCTGCCTTTCCCACCCCCCATCTTGACTCCTCTTTCCCTCAAGTGTCCCCAACTGCCACCCCTCTCCCCTTAGAACCTGTTTGAACCAAAGCCATCAGTGCCCGAGTACAAGGTGGCCTCCGTGGGGGGGTCTCGCTGCCTCCTCCTCCACTACAGCGTCCCCAAGGCCATCTGGGACGGCCTTATCCTCCTTGCCACCTTCTACGTTGCGGTCACCGTCCCCTACAACGTCTGTTTCTCGGGTGATGACGACACCCCCATCACTTCGCGACACACCCTTGTCAGCGACATCGCCGTGGAGATGCTCTTCATCCTGGGTCAGACCCTCTGCCTCACCCACCCTGGCGGGTTGGCTGGGGGAATCCACGTGGTCAAGCCTCACCCACTCCTGGGGCCTGCATAACCCAGGCATTCAGACACCCCCACTTTCTTTGTCTTTAAGTCCCAGTGGCCCATGTGTCCTGCCTCCTGCAGCCTTCAGCCTTGTGACCTGTCCTCCCCAGGACCAGCTAGAAGCCCAATCTGTCTCTCCATGCCTGCCGCCTCCTCCTCCCATCTGGGTCTCCAGAGCTCGTTCCCAGCTTTCTGTTTCTTGGTCCCTTGGCCAAGGCCCCCCAGTAATAGCCTCTTGCACCCCCAGATATCATCCTGAATTTCCGCACCACCTATGTGTCCCAGTCCGGCCAGGTGATCTCTGCTCCTCGTTCCATTGGCCTCCACTACCTGGCCACCTGGTTCTTCATCGACCTCATTGCTGCTCTGCCCTTTGACCTGCTTTACGTCTTCAACATCACCGTGGTGAGTGACCTCCATCTCACCATCCAGTCTAACCTCCCAACCTCAGCACAGCATCTTCCAGGAAGGGACTGACCCCAAATCCAGATATGCCCCTTCCCATCACTCCATCTGCAGATACTTATGAGGCCCCTGTTCTGGGCATAGTCCTCTGCTAGGCAGTGGAAGGATCCCAGAGGGTCTGTGCTCCTGGGGAACTCAGCTCACAATCTTTGAGGGTAAGCTGAGATGCATGAAAAGCTAACTATGGCTACCAAGGCGGCATTGGTCTGATGCCAAATGAGTGGTACCTTCCACATTTTTATTTAACAAACAACTGATGAGCATTTAGCTGTCTGCAAAGCACCGTGTGGGGCATGGCCACCATGGGGAAAGGGAAGAAGGATTCAGCCTCTAAACAGCTGAACTGGTGAGGAGTCAGGACCGCTGCAGAGCATCAGGGACAGAAGAGGTGAATAGGGGTGGAGGATGGGCCCCAGGTATGCTGCAGAGGGGCTGGGCTGACCTTGGAGTTCCAGGCTGGAACATGAGTGTGTGTAAAATGATCTGAAGCCTGACCAGCACCTGGGAAGCAAAAGCGCCCTTGTTGGGCAGAGGCTGGAGGGGTCTGGGAAGGCTTCCTGAGGGAGGTGGCAGGAGTACAGCTAGACCTTCAAGGATGAGTAGGATTTAGCTGGCAGGAGATGAGGACAGCAAGCATTTTGGGGAGGATAGTAAACCTAGACAAGAAGGTAGAGGCTGTGGGGTGGATTCAGAAGCAGAGAATGCCAGGACCTGGGTTCTCACAGATCCCTGGGGATACCCTGGAGGTGCCCTGAGTGGTCATCCGTGGCCCCAGCCAGCAGAGAGTAGATGGTTTCAAGTCAAGGGTGGGGCAGTGCTACCCCATGTCCCCAGGCCCCCTTGGGTGTGGGGCGGGGAAATGGGAGCAGTTTCCTTGTGTGCTCTCTCCCTGCACTCAGCTATAGCAGGAAACCACCTACACGTAGCCGAATTTAACTAGCCGCCAACGGGCTGTGGGCCTCCTTTCCTGACTGTGCACACGTGTGTGCGCACTCCCATACACGTGCATGTGTGTACATCTGCCTCGAGGCTCTGACCATTCTGAGCCGACCTCTCCACCCCTCCCCAGGAGTGTGCCCACTCCTCTATGCCCATCAGGCACCATCAGCTGGGGAGTGGGAGACGGCAGAGAGCCCCCTGCCCCTCCTCCCAGGGACCTCTGGGAGCACATTACAGTTCACTACGTTCTTTCACACACATCATCACGTGGGAGCCCCACGGGAACCCTTCAGGGCAGATCCTTATCCTTTTTCAGAGGTAGGTACAGGGCTCAGAGACGTTCAGTGACTTGCTAAAGGTCACATAGCTAGCAGGGGCAGGCAGGAGATTTGAACCAGGTCTCTAAACTTCCAGCCTAGTATTTTTTCCAACATACCACCCTGCTTCCCAGGTAACCAAGGCCCCCAAGTGGATAATCTGGTGAGATGAGGAACGCCACTGGGGGCCACAGAGAGGAAGGGCAGAGACAGAAAATGAGTAGGCACTGGCAGAGGCAGACTTGGAGGAGCCAGGCCTGGATATTCTAGTCCAAGGAGAATGAGAGGAGCATCCCCAAGAGAGGGGGGCCAAAGGGCGGCTGGCTGAGGGAGCCCTGAATGCTCAAGCTTGCAGTCAGGAGCTCTGGAACCTGGGGCGGGCATTAAACCCTGGCAAGGGTCCATGTGGAGGAACCAGAGCCACCTCCTTTCCAGTTCCTTCACCTAAAATTAGAGAAAAATTGCACGAGGTGGTCCAGGAGCAGTGTAGGGCCAGGGCTGTGGGGAATGCTCTCTGAGGCCCAGGAAGGGGCAGTGAGGGGGTTTCATACCAAGTTCCCCAGGCACGGCCCTAGAGCCTCCAGTCCTAGCTGCCACACTGCCCCCACTCAGAAGATAAGCCCTCTCCAGCTCCAAGATTGATGGGTTGATCAATACTGATAACCACAATGCAGATGGTACTGGGAATAATATTAGTGAATATGGGACACTTACTAGGTACCATTAGCTCCATCAACCCCTAGCACAGCCCAGGCTCCCTCAGTCCCTGCTCTCCAGCCCCCTCGACTCTTCCACTTGACTCTCATCTGCAGTCCATCCACAAGAAGAAGTGTCCTGAAACCTCCCCCAGCCGTCAAGTCCTTGCCTGTCCTCCCTCCACTATGCTTCTCCATGTCTCGAAGGGTGGTCCCCATCACAATTGCTGTCATTGCCACCGGGGCTCTTCGGAGACAATTGTCTATCCCTTGACTCTGACCAGGGCTGGCTCCTCGACCATCTCCCAGTGCTTCATGGCTATAGAACACCAGGTGGACTGTGATGTCAGTTAGCCCAGATGCCCACCCTGAGTCCCAGCTCTACCATGTCCTTGGTCTGTGACCCTGAACAAGTCATTAGCCTCTCTGAGCCTTAGTTCATTCATTTGCAAATTGGGAATGATGATGATAATTGAACTAAAGGTATAAATGTGAGTGTGTGTGTGTGTGTGTGAGTGTGTGTATTTTTAAATAAGGATTACAAATGTTTAGCACAGTGCCTGGCTAAGCACATAGAAAGTACTTACTGGCAGGGCAAGGTGGCTCACACCTGTAATCCTAGCACTTTGGGAGACAGAAGCAGGTGGATCATGAGGTCAGGAGTTCAAGACCAGCCTGGCCAAGATGGTGAAACCCTGTCTCTACTAAAAAAATACAAAAATTAGCTGGGCACAGTGGCAGGCACCTGTAATCCCAGCTACTTGGGAGGCTGAGGCACGAGAATTGCTTGAACCCAGGAGGCAGAAGTGTAGGGAGCTGAGATCGCACCACTGCACTCTAGCCTGGGTGACGGAGCAAGACTTCGTCTCTGAAAAAATAATAAAGAAAAAAGAAAGTACTTACTAACTGTTAGCCACTGTTTTATTGTTATTATTCCCTGCCTGCTGTGTTCCCTGGCCACTTTCTCAGGACAGCAGGGATGTCTTTCCTGTGGTAGCCTCCCCTGGCTCCAGGGATCTGGTGGGAAGGCCCTGGGAGGGGACTCTGAGGGCTCAGAGGAGGTGTGCCTGCTGACAGCCTCCCCCGCCACCCTCCCGCAGACCTCGCTGGTGCACCTGCTGAAGACGGTGCGGCTGCTGCGGCTGCTACGGCTGCTGCAGAAGCTGGAACGGTACTCTCAGTGCAGCGCGGTGGTGCTCACGCTGCTCATGTCCGTCTTTGCGCTCCTTGCCCACTGGATGGCCTGCATCTGGTATGTCATCGGGCGCCAGGAGATGGAGGCCAATGACCCGCTGCTCTGGGACATTGGTGAGCCACCGACCCCAGACTTTCACAGACCACCTGTCCACCTGTCCCATCCCCAAGCGGATGCCTCCTCCAGTGCCCACACCCCTCGCCCCACCATTCCTCCATTCACCCAACAAACATGTGTTGAGCTCTTTCTGGATCAAGCATGGGAATATGGATTTGCAGACCAGGGCTCTGTTTTGGGCAGCAGGTGGGGAGGAACTCACAGCCTAGCAGGGGAGCAACACCAGTGACAGTGATCAAAGTACGATGTAGGAAACACTGAGTGGAGAGGTGCGTTTCAGGCAGAAGGAGCAGCACATGAAAGGTCCCAGAAGGAGCTTGGCATCTCTGCCCCCATCAATCCTGCCTTCTCTAGGGTTCATGGCCATGGGCCAGGAGACAGCTCCAGGCCCTGGCATCCCCCTGAAAGGCCAGTCAGATCCTGGGCATGGTCCTTGACACCTCCCTCTCCTCCGCCCCACACCTAGCCCACCACATCAGTCCCACCTCTCAAATGTCCCTTGAATCTGGCCTTTTCTCTCCATCCTCTCTGCCCCTTCCCAGTCCACTCCACCTCCCTTTCTCACCCAGTCCTGTGCAATAGCCCCTTACTGATCTCACAACCCCCTTCTTGTCCTCCCCACAACCACCCTTCTCACCACAGCCAAATGGGTGTTCCGAGATTCAACGTTGACCTGCCACACTCCTGCTGGGATTCCGTTAGTGGCTTCCCGCTGCCCTCCAAATGAAGTCCACATTCAGTGCACGCCCTGGGTGGCCCTGTGCCCCCTCTCCCCACTTGCCTTCCCGTTCTCCCATGCTCCCTGTGCTGCAGCCACAGCAGCCTCTCCCCTGGACTCAGGACATACTGCTTTCTCATGCTGAGCCTGACCATGTCATTTTCCTCTCTGGAATCCTCCCTTGTTTGTCTTCCCTCTCCACCTAGATGGCTTCTCTGTTCCTTGCCTCATTAGAAACCAATGTTCCATTGGTTTCATTTGTCTCAACCAAAATGTCCTGTCCTAAGGAGCATGCCTTCCAGATACCGTGTTCCCAACCCCCCAAATGCCAATGGGTTGGCTCTCCCTAACCTGTTAGGATTCCTAACACACCCTATACAATACTCTCCTTCTGGGAACTCACCTCCCACCTGTAATGATTTATGTCATGTCTCTTTCCCCTCCAGGCTATAGGTTTCACCAGGGCAGGGAGAGTGTTTGGCTGGGTCAATTCCCCAACACTTTGTATACAGCAGGGGCACAATAAACTATTAGAAAATGTCAGGAGCCTTGAACAGTCAGCAGTGTAGTGAGTTGGCGGCCTTTGACTGCAACTGTAACCAGTGTACCATGGGGGGTCCAGGCTCAGGCCACTCCTCACATTTCCTGTGCCAACCATGTGCATGAATGCTTGCCCAAGGTCAAGTGCAGGCGGCTCAGGGAAACCTGGTCCTCCACCACTGGCACAGCCAGGGTTTCCTGCATCCATCCACCCTGCAGGCTGGTTGCATGAGCTGGGCAAGCGTCTGGAGGTGCCCTACGTCAATGGCTCAGTGGGCGGCCCATCGAGGCGCAGCGCCTACATCGCGGCACTGTACTTCACTCTAAGCAGCCTCACCAGCGTGGGCTTTGGCAACGTGTGTGCCAACACTGATGCCGAGAAGATCTTCTCCATCTGCACAATGCTCATAGGCGGTGAGGCCAGACCTGCCACGCCTCAGTGGGGCCCTGCGAAGCCCAGTGTGCATGGGGAAACTGAGGCCCAGAGAGGGCAAGGCATCTGCCTGAGGTGTCTCCCCAAGTCCAGACAGTCATGCATTCATTCCTGGATGTTTCCTGAGTGCCCACTATGTGCTGGCCCTGGGGATGCCACAGACAGGCGTGGCCTCTTGCAAAGGGGATGGGAAACCCAGGTTTATGACCTAATGGTGGGGAGGCCTGAGAGGAGCAGGGGGTGTTACCCATCTCGGGACCACTCCCTATTCCCCACCCCAGTGTAGCATCTGGCACCTGGTAGGCACGCAGGAGCCCTCTGGCTCTTGGTCGAGGACAGGGTGGGTTTGGGAGATGGGGAGGTGGCCAGAGGGGTGGCCGCCCCTGACTGCCCCGCTGCTGACGCTGCAGCCCTGATGCACGCTGTGGTGTTCGGGAACGTGACAGCCATCATCCAGCGCATGTACTCGCGCCGCTCACTCTACCACAGCCGCATGAAGGACCTCAAGGACTTCATCCGTGTACACCGCCTGCCGAGACCACTCAAGCAGCGCATGCTCGAGTACTTCCAGACAACGTGGGCTGTCAACAGCGGCATTGACGCCAACGAGGTAGTGTACAGGGGCTTCCGTCTTGCCCTTGCCCTCTGAGTGGCCCTGCAGTGGGGTGGGGAAGGGGTCGCTGCCCCTCTGGCTTAAAACGGAGGCAGGCTGGGTGTGGTGTCTCAGGCCTGTAATCCCAGCACTTTGGGAGGCTGGGGTGGGTGGATCACTTGAGGTCAGGAGTTCAAGATCAGCCTAGGGAACATGGTGAAATCCTGTCTCTGCTAAAAATGTGAAAATTAGCCGGCTGTGGTCGTGCACACCTATAACACCAACTACTTAGGAGGCTGAGGCACGAGGATCACTTGAACCAGGGAGGCAGAGGCTGGGGTGAGCCAAGATTGGACCACCGCACTCCAGTCTGGGTTACAGAGCTAGACTTCGTCTCAAAATAAAATAAAATAGAGGCAAACAGGGCCCAGGGGGTGAGATGTTCACAAGGTCACACACTCACCCAAAATACAAATTCTTGTTTCTTTGCACTTGAATATGGGAGTGAAAGAGCTCAGGGCCCAGCTGACGCCACTCTCCCTTCTGCCAACATTTCCTGAGTGCCTTCTTTGGGCCAGCCTTGGTGCTAGACACAGGGAGCTTAGAGATGATAACACTCAGCCCTGGCCTGGCCCTCAGCGAGACCCGGAATGGTGACGGAGGGAGACAGATGAACAGGGAGTGCGGCAGTAAATGGGGCTGTAAAGGAGGGATGCTGGTGCTGTCTGGTCCTCATTGTGCCTGGGCGGGAGGAGTCAAGGAAGGTGGCATAGCAGAAGGGACATCGCAAAGGACAAGAAGGAAATCAGCCTGCTATAGGAAGGCCATCCCAGGTAGAAAGGGCCATAGGGACACAGGTCCAGAAGTGACGCCACAACAGAATAGAGTGGGGGCCGGGCGCAGTGGCTCATGCCTGTAATCCCAGCACTTTGGGAGGCTGAGGCGGGCAGGTCATGTGAGGTTGGAGTTTGAGACCAGCCTGGCCAACATGATGAAACACTGTCTCTACTGAAAATACAAAATTAGCTGGGTGTGGTGGCAGGTGCCTGTAATCCTAGCTACTTGGGAGGCTGAGGCAGGAGAATTGCTTGAACCTGGGAGGTGGAGGGTGCAGTGAGCCAAGATTGTGCCATTGCACTACAGCCTGCACAACAAGAGCAAAAATCTCCATCTCAAAAAAAAAAAAGAGGTCATTGGTAGCGCCCAAGATCTAGTACAACTCTACATCTTACAGGCTGAGATACAGATGGGGATACTGAGCCCCAGCGAGCAGAAATGGGTTACCCAAGGCCCACAGGGACTTAGGAGCGGAGCTGACTCCTGGTCTCCTGACTCCCTGTTGAAAGCTGACCCCCAAGGGATAGCTCTTGAATGATGGGGTTGAGTGACCAGCAGGTAGCCATAGGCAGGGAACTGATGGGAGACAACCTGGTCTGTGCCCCTGGCATTGGGTTGCGAGGTTCACACAGCAAGCAAACTTGAGGTTAGACACAGAGGTTGTCCTGAAGGTCTGGAATGGGTGACCTCAAAGCAAGGGCAAGCGGAATTCTCTCTTTGAAGACAGCTAAGCACATTTGTAGACTCGAGTAGTAGCTGCAGGGTGATGGCCAGAATGACCTATGCCCCTTATGCAGTTACTGCGTGACTTCCCAGACGAGCTGAGAGCTGACATTGCTATGCACCTGAATCGGGAGATCCTGCAGCTGCCGCTGTTCGGAGCAGCAAGCAGGGGCTGCCTGCGGGCCCTGTCACTGCACATCAAGACCTCGTTCTGTGCTCCGGGCGAGTACCTGTTGCGCCGTGGGGATGCCCTGCAGGCACACTACTATGTCTGCTCCGGCTCACTTGAGGTGCTCCGAGACAACATGGTGCTGGCCATCCTGGGTGAGGACCCCATCAGCCCCCACTACCTACCCCAGTACTACCTGCCCCCACCTCCCCTTGAGGACTTGGGAATGGCCAGGATTCTAGGGAATAGGATACCCCTCGTGGTTACCTATAGTTCCTGCTGAGGAGTACTCTCTCTCGGGCCCTTCTCCCTATGACCACCCCCTTTTGACAATTCCCCTCTGATTGTCCCCTAATCCCCTTGGCCATCCTTCAACCCATCAACCCTTCCCGGTGATTGTCCCCCAGCTCAGCTGCTCCTTTCTCATTGCTCCACTTTCCAGCTTCATTGACCTTTCCCCAGTGACCTTCAACTCCATTCACCTTTACCCTCTAACTGACCTGACCCCTCCAGCCATGGTTGATTGTTATCACCCCAATTCCATTGACCATTCCTCTAGCCCTTCTCACCCCCACTGACTGTCTCCCAACCTCACCAGTCATTCTCCGCTGACCTTTTCCCAACTCTGTTGATTATTTCCACCAATCCCATTGACCGGCCCATCCTTCAAACACACTGATCACTCCTTAAATCCACTGACCACCTCCAGCTGATATCCTTTTGTTCCCACTGCCCCGGCTGACAGTTCCCATCCCTTACCCACAGGGAAGGGGGACCTGATTGGAGCAGATATCCCTGAGCCAGGACAGGAGCCTGGATCGGGAGCAGACCCAAGCTTCGTGTTGAAGACCAGCGCTGACGTGAAAGCTCTGACCTACTGTGGCCTGCAGCAGCTGGGCAGCCAAGGGCTGGCCGAGGTCCTGAGGCTCTATCCTGAGTACGGGGCTGCCTTCCGGGCTGGCCTGCCCCGGGACCTCACCTTCAATCTGCGCCAGGGCTCTGACACCAGTGTATGTATACCCCTGATGGCCGCCACCCTTCCAGAGTCCCCTCCTCCAAAGCAGACTTACCAGCTTGAGAGTCTTGTGTACTTCCCTCTGCCCTAAAAACATCATGCCTGAAGCCCAGGCACCCTCCTCCATTGCCTCTGACCTGCTTCATACCTTCCAACCCCGCTGACTCTACACTGGCCATCACCCAGTCCCCTGGCCATCTCTCATCGCCGTCTACTTCCAACTCTACTGCCCCATCTCCTGTTGGCCACCCCTCAGCCTCACTCCAGACCCCTTCAAAGGAACCTCTTTTTTTTTTTTTTTTGAAACAGAGTCTCGCTCTGTTGCCCAGGCTGGAGTGCAGTGGCATGATTTCGGCTCACTGCAACCTCCGCCTCTCGAGTTTAAGCAATTCTCCTGCCTCAGCGTATTGAGTAGCTGGGACTACAGGTGCGCACCACCATGCCTGGATAATTTTTGTATTTTTCGTAGAGATGGGGTTTCTCCATGTTGGCCAGGCTGGTCTCGAACTCCTGACCTCAAGTGATCCACCCGCCTCGGCCTCCCAAAGTTCTGGGATTACAGGCGTGAGCCACCACGCCTGGCCAGGACCCTCCCTTTGGAAACAGCCCCTTCATGTGCTCTTCTTTCAAGTCCCTCTCTGGACCGGGCATCATCCCCTGGGGCTTCCTCTTCTCTCACCAAATGTCTCCTGAGCCCACTTTGTTCTGGGCTCTGGGCCAGGCCTGTACATTACCCCTCGGGCCTTGGTCTTTTGCTGGTTTTCAGTCTCACTTTGCTGTGCGGTGTTTGGTAGCGCCCAAGATCTAGTACAACTGCATTTTACAGACTGAGATACAGACTGGGATACTGAGGCCCAGCGAGAAGAAATGGGTTGCCCAAGGCCCACAGGGACTTAGGAGCAGAGCTGACTCCTGGTCTTCCTTCTCCCAGTTGAAGGCTGACCCCCAAGGGATGGCTCTACAACTCTAACTCTTGTTTGAGTTAAAGTTGTAGTTTCTGACTCAGTTCCCCAGAAGACTCCACGTTCTTAATCCCGTAACACTGTTGGGTGGGACCGAGGGAGCAGCGCTAGGGCCGTGGGGAGGTGGGAGTGGGCTTGAACTCTCCTCTGTCCTCACAGGGCCTCAGCCGCTTTTCCCGATCCCCTCGCCTCTCCCAGGTAATACCCACTTCCTAGGTGGGGTTGAATTGCCCCGGGGAGAGGGTGAGATGGGGAGCAGTGTCCTCCTTTCTGTGGATGGGGAGCTGCACTCGCTGGTGAAGGCTCTTAATGAAGGGGTCAGTTGTTCACTGTCCTGCAATATCAGCTGCCCCCTCTGCCCGCAGCCCCACTCAGAAAGCCTCGGCTCTTCCTCAGACAAGACGCTGCCATCCATCACGGAGGCCGAGAGTGGCGTGGAACCTGGGGGTGGTCCCAGGCCCCGACGGCCCCTCCTGCTGCCCAACCTCAGCCCAGCACGGCCTCGGGGCTCCCTGGTCAGCCTTTTGGGCGAGGAGCTGCCCCCATTCTCGGCCCTTGTCTCCTCTCCTTCCTTATCGCCATCCCCGTCCCCTGCCCTGGCTGGCCAGGGCCATAGTCCCTCCCCTCACGGCCCCCCCAGGTGCTCTGCTGCCTGGAAGCCCCCTCAGCTTCTCATTCCCCCACTGGGAACCTTTGGACCTCCGGACCTCAGTCCCCGGTGAGACGCCAGCCTCCCCTGCCATCCCCAAACCCTCACTGGCTTCCAGAACCTTCTCTGGGCTCTATCCCCAGCGTTCCAAACAGTGCTTCATCCTGTCTCTGCCCATTTGCCCTCTGTACCCTTCCAACCACAGCTTGCAACCCCAACCCACTTTGACCACCGCTCTTGCTCCACCCCCTGGCACTGCTCCCCCAGTCCCCCTCTGCCTGCTCTGCTCTGGCCCTTACCCTCACCCCACAGTGCTGATGAGCACTGCCCTGTCCCCAGGATAGTGGATGGCATTGAGGACTCTGGCAGCACAGCTGAGGCCCCTTCATTCCGGTTCAGCAGGAGGCCTGAGCTGCCAAGGCCCCACTCCCAGGCGCCCCCTACAGGTAAGGACCAACAATGGACGTGAACTCCATCATCCATCTGCCCATACACCTGTACGTCCACCTGTCCCTCCATCCCACATGTAGTAGGGGCCTACCATGTGCCAGGTGCCATCTGGGAATACAGAGATAAAACAGACCCAGCCTGCGCTCTTGGCATGAGTCTAGCAGGGAGACACCTCTGTACACAGATAAAGAATTCTAGATGCTAAATACCACGACAGAGAAGAACAGGACTCTGTGGTGGAAGAGGAAGGTGCCCACTGGACTTCCTCCTAGAGGAGAGGAGGGGATGCTTGGGTTGCTTTTTTTTTTTTTTTTGTCGCCCACGCTGGAGTGCAGTGGCACAATCTCAGCTCACTGCGACCTCTGCCTTCCTGATTCAAGCAATTCTCCTGCCTCAGCCTCCCAAGTAGCTGTGCCACCATGCCCGGCTAATTTTTCATATTTTTAGTAGAGACAGAGTTTCGCCATGTTAGCCAGGATGGTCTTGGTCTCCCGACCTCGTGATCCACCTGCCTCGGCCTCCCAAAGTGCTAGGATTATAGGCGTGAACCACTGCACCCAGCCTTGGATTGCTTCTTAAAGGATGGGTGGGATCTTGAAGGGTGGAGCAAAACAGTTATTGAGCTGGGTGTGGTGGCTCATGCCTGTAATCCCAGCACTTTGGGAGGCTGAGGAGGGTGGATCACTTGAGGTCAGGAGTGCAAGATCAGCCTGGCCAATATGGCGAAAACTGTCTCTACTAAAAATACAAAAATTAGCCAGGCATGGTGGTGCATGCCTTTAATCCCAGCTACTTGGGAGGCTGAGGCAGGAGAATTGCTTGAACCCAAGAAGTGGAGGTTGCAGTAAGCTGAGAGCATACCACTGCACTCCATCCTGGGCAACAGAGTGAGATTCTGTCTCAAAAAAAATAAATAAAGAGAGAGAAGTCGTTGAAAGTCATGAAAACCAAAGGGATTTGTGTTCAGACACCAAAGAGAGACTCAGTACCAAGATGGGGCGAGGGGGCGGGATGAGACTGGGGAGTTACCGAAGTCGCAAAACCAGGCTAAGGAGTTCAACCTTCCATCTCACAGACCCTAGAGCTTTGTCTCCCCCTGCTCTCCACCATCCCACAGACAGGAGGGTTCCAGCCCAAGTTATAGGCTCAGGTATTCATGCTCCATGAACTCACCTTCATCTCTTCACCCTGCAGGAACCAGGCCCAGCCCAGAATTGGCCAGTGAGGCCGAGGAGGTGAAGGAAAAGGTTTGCCGGCTGAACCAGGAGGTGGGTTGCGGCTGGCTCAGAGATGTGCCTGATATAAGAGTATTTCAGGCCCAGCACAGGGGCTCACTTTAGGTCAGGAGTTCGGGACCAGCCTGGCCAACATAAGGAAACCCCATCTTTACCAAAAATACAAAAATTAGTTAGGCACCTGTAGTCCTAGGTACTCGGGAGGCTGAGGCAGGAGAATCACTTGAACCTGGGAGACAGAGGCTGCAGTGAGCTGAGGCTGCGTCACTGCACTTCTGCCTAGGCAGCAGCATGAGACTCCCTCTCCAAAAAAAAAGGAGCATTTCAGATTCTGGAGCTAGAGACAAGAATTGAAATATTCATGCTAGGCCAGGCATGTAGCTCACGTCTGTAATCCCAGCACTTTGGGAGGCCGAGGCGGGCGGATCACCTGAGTTTGGGAATTCGAGACCAGCCTGACCAACATGGAGAAACCCCATCTCTGCTAAAAATACAAAAAAATTAGCCGGGCATGGTGGCACATGCCTATAGTCCCAGCTACTTGGGAGGCTGAGGCAGGAGAATCACTTGAACCTGGAGGTGGAGGTTGCAGTGAGCTGAGATTGCGCCACTGCACTCCAGCCTGGGTGACAGAGCGAGACTCCATCTCAAAAACCAAACAAAAACAGATGTCTGAATTGTGTCCAGGAAGAGTCTAGATCCTATATGCTGAGCCTCTGTCTTCGCCTCTTCCTGGAGGGATTTCAGACTTGTCACCACAGAGCAACCAGGCCCAGCCCCTGGGAGCTGGCCCTCCCTGTGTTCTCATAAACATCGGGTATCCCAGAGGGGTGGCACCTGAGTTGGTTCAGGCCCTGGGGCCTGGGTGGGGCTGACACGTGTTGAGCAAGCTTGAGGGCCAGTCTGCTCAAGGCCTGGAGCCTCCCCCAGTTCTAGGCCAGTGTTTCCCAAACAAGTATCCATCAGAACTACCTGACAACCTATTCAGGGCAGACTTCTGAGCCTCTCAGGATTTGAAATGTCAGGGGTGGGGCCCAGAAGTGTGCATTTTTAAAAGTTTCTCAGTTGATTCTATACTCCCTGAAGTTTGAAAAGCACTGATAGAGACCCTCAAGCTTGTGCAATGGAATCAGCTGAGAATAAGGCTGTGCCTTCACAGCTGTATGGCCTCTTGGAGCATTTTTCAACATCTTGGAAGAGTTCATGCATGTGTGTGTGTGTAGGGGGGGGCGGGGGGTGGATAGCAATATCTGCTTCCCCAAATCCTTTGTGGAAAGAGACTGAGGCATTTTACATGTAGGCAAAAAGAACCCTCGTCCTGCTTTCTTCCCAAGGTGGCCATGAACAGAAAGTGGCTGTGAAAGAGCTTTGTCAACTGGAGCCTGGGGTCGGCGGGTGGGGGGGGGGGGGGTGCACCTGGCTATTACTGTGGCACCTGTGAAACAACTCAATGTTTCAACAGATCTGTCGTCTCAATCAGGAGGTGTCTCAGCTCAGCCGGGAGCTACGGCATATCATGGGCCTGCTACAGGCCAGGCTGGGTCCCCCAGGCCATGAAGCAGGCTCCGCTTGGACCCCAGACCCTTCTTGTCTGCAGCTGAGGCCACCATGCCTCTCCCCTTGTGCATCCAGATCACCACCCAGCCTCCAGGATACGCTTGCTGAATTTCACCCCCAAGCCAGTGTGGGGACCATGGAGACAGAGACTGCGACCCTGGACTCGAGACCTTCCATATTGTCCCCCTACCCGCAAAAGCCTGACCCTCTGGGACCCTCTCCAGTGCCAGAGGCCTCACCCCCAACCGCAAGCCTCATGAGGCACAGTTTCCAGTCCAGGTCAGACACATTCCACTGACCCTGGCCCAGGGCCCAGGCCTGTCTGGGGTGGGCGCTTCTGCTCACCATTCTGGGAGGACCTGGGCCCCTTGGCCTCCTGCCTTGGGGTCAGCAGCCACCAGCTGGCCTGGTTGGCTCTGGATTTCTGGACTTTTTAATCAAGCCTGGTTACCTCTGATGCTATTTCCTTTTCCAAGCCTTCCCCAACCTCCCGCTCTGTGAGGGGGAGCCACCTGAGGGCCGTGGAACCCAGCAGGCATGAGACGAATCGCAGTGCCCATTGGACTGGGCAGATGAGATCCTACTTTCTCCCCAGGACCTGGAGGCAGGTAGAGATGGGGAGCAGAGGGGACGGGCAAGGGACCCAGCTCCAGCCTAGGACATGAAGGCAAGACCAGGCAGGATCATAGAAAGTGAGACAGGTTGCAGGATTTCACCTGGAGATAGCTTAGTGATATTGTGGGGTCTTCTGACTCAGCCCCTGGGTCTCTGCTGAAGACCTTAAGAACAATGTTACTGGCTGGGTGTGGTGGCTCTCGCCTGTAATCCCAGCACTTTGGGAGGCCGAGGTGGGCAGATCACCTGAGATCAGGAGTTCCAGACCAGACTGACCAACATGGAGAAACCCTGTCTCTAAAAAAAGAAAGAAAGAAAGAAAGAGCAATGTTACCTAGAGAGGGGTAAGTTTGAGATGCTGGTTGGCATTTGAGCAACCCATGACTTCTTAGGCCACCCACCATGAGCCCAGGCTGGAGAGGCTCACCTCATCCCACAGCCCACACAGGAAACAAATAGATGGCTCCAGATATGTACTCTTCAGCTCTCACAGCATTATTTTTAAAATATGATTAGTTTCCAGTATTAAAAATGAGACAGGGCTGGGTACAGTGGCTCAGGCCTGTAATCCCAGCACTTTGGGAGGCTGAGGGGGGCAGATCACCTGAGGTCGGGAGTTCAAGACCAGCCTGACCAACATGGGGAAACCCCATCTCTACTAAAAATACAAAATTAGCCAGGTGTGGTGGCACATGCCTATAATCTCAGCTACTCAGGAGGCTGAGGCAGGAGAATCGCTTGAACCCGGGAGGCAGAGGTTGTGGTAAGCTGAGATTGCTCCATTGCACTCCAGCCTGGGCAATAAGAGCAAAACTCTATCTCAAAAAAAAAAAAAATTAGCCAGGTGTGGTGGCGCACGCCTGTAGTTCCAGCTACTCTCGAGGCTGAGGCAGGAGAATCACTTGAACCCAGGAGGCAGAGGTTACAGAGATCGCACCACTGTACTCCAGCCTGGATGACAGAGCAAGACTCCATCTCAAAAAAAAAAAAAAAAAAAACAGAGGTCATATAGGAATCCAGATATTCCAGTTTCTCTAAAAAATGTAGCACTGGACACAGTGGCTCATCCCCATAATGCCAGCACTTTGGGTAGGACAGGTGGGAGAATCGCTTAAGCCCATGAGTTTGAGAGCTGCCTGGGCAACACAGTGAGACCTTGTCTCTATAAAAATATTTTTTGGCTGGGAGCAGTGGCTAAAGCCTGTAATCCCAGCACTTTGGGAGGCCAAGGTGGGCTGATCACCTGAGGTCAGGAGTTCGAGACCAGCCTGACCAACATGGAGAAACCTCGTCTCTACTGAAAATACAAAATTAGCTGGGCATGGTGGCATATGCCTGTAATCTCAGCTACTTAGGAGGATGAGGCAGGAGAATCGCTTGAACTCAGGAGGTGGAGGTTGTGGTGAGTCGAGATTGCGCCATTGCACTTCAGTCTGGGCAACAAGAACAAAACTTCATCTAAAAAAAAAAAATTTTTTTTGCCAGACGTGGCGGCTTACTCCTGTAATCCCAGCACTTTGGGAGGCCAAGGCAGGTGGATCACAAGGTCAGGAGTTCAAGACCACCCTGGCCAAGATGGTGAAACCCCATCTTTATTTAAAAAAAAAAAGAGAGGAAAAAAACTTTTTTAATTAGCCAGGTGTAGTGGTGCATGCCTGTGGTTCCAGCTACTCCAGAAGCTGAGGTGGGAGGATGACTTGAACCCAGCCTGGGCAACATAGCAAGACCCCACCCCCCACCCCATCTCTATAAAAATAAAAAATTAGCCAGGTGTAGTGGTGTGTGTCTGTGGTCCCAGCTACTCCGGAGGCTGAGGTGGGAGGATCACTTGAGCCCAGGAGGTTGAGGCTGCAGCAAGCATTGATCACAACACTGCATTCCAGCCTGGGTGATAGAGTGAGACCCTATCTCAAAAACAAAAAACAAACAAAAAACCCAGGACGGCTGGCTACCCAGGGCCAACATCCCATCTGGCAATAATTGAAATCAGCAGGGCCCACTGTCCTCCTTAATGGGATCTGCTCTGCACCCTACTTCGCAGTCACCACTTGCAGTCAAGAGTTTCATGATCATCTCCCAACACCCAGCTAGCTTCCCTTGTTTGAAACTGTTGTCTGGTCTCTGTAGGTATTTGAGTTCCCAAAACTTGAGTGTCCATCAGAACTACCTAAGATCCCATTAACATGCAGATTATGCCAGGGCGGTGGCTCAAAATAAATAAATTAATTAAATTAAATAAATAAAAAGCAGATTCTGGCCGGGCGCGGTGGCTCACGCCTGTAATCCAAGCACTTTGGAGGCCGAGGCGGGTGGATCACCTGAGGTCGGGAGTTCAAGACCAGCCTGACCAACATGGTGAAACCCCGTCTTTTTTAAAAAAATAAATAAATAAAAATTAAAAAAAAATAAAAAATAAAAAGCAGATTCCTGGGCCTCGCCCAATTTGGAATGTCCGGAGTGGAGCCCACAGGTGGAGCTGCAGCCCCCGCCTCCTTACCTAAGAGTGTGTTCCCAGGTCCCTGTGCCTAACAGGTGCTTTTGGGGCCCAGTAGTGTCTGCTTCTACTCCTAGGCGTGAGTCTGTCAACATCTCTGTTTCTGTTTCTCTGCAGGCTGTCTCAAGCTGGTCTCTTCTGCTGCTAGCAACTCAGAAATCCCAACAGCACGCCCTATCCCTCCCCTGACCCCCAGACCTCTGCCAAGCCTGTTCTCCTCCATGACAACGTGGTCTCACTCAGGGCCTGGACGGCTCCAAAACTCACCCAGGTCTCCAGCTCTCCTCTACCACCCAACATCTTGGGCTCACTTTTGGATAGAAAATAAACTCTTTATTTTTGTAGTTATTGGCTCTGGGTGTTTCTGGGGGTTAGTCTGAGAGTCCCAGGGCTTTGGAGGAGCCAACACAGCAATCACTCCCCACCCCCACCCCCCTCACCCCCACTGTACTCCAGGGCCCCGTTGCTCTCTCTAGGAAGGGCGGAGGTACCAGCCAATCTATTTGGCACCACATTCACACCACCAGGGGCCCCAGGGATGTGGGAGAAACCTTAATTAGTCACTATGGGCCTGTTATATTCCCTTCTCCCCTGCACCCCAGTCATAGCCACATAAACACACAGTCTGTGGGAAGGACAGAGTCCTGGCTCAGGCCCACCCCCAGCCTTGGAAAGGTGGGCCCAGGGGACTGCCCATCCCTCCTGTATAAGGAACTGTTGCAGAGCAGGGTATGGAAGGGGGGCTGGGGGAAGAGCTAGCCTGTCACCAGCCAAAGCCTGCTAGGAATCCCACCCTGCCCCATTCACTCTGTCCTTCCAACAAGCCCTCTTCCCTCTTCCCTTTCACTTTCTCTCATGATCACCGGCATGGGAGTGGGGATTGCGTGTTACGGATGTAAGAAAGAGAAGCCCTGCTGACCAGATGGAACTAGATGTGGGCACAGTTTTGTGGCAGGTTGTCCCAGAGAGGTCGATTCTCCAGCTGAGGCTCCAGGACCTGGTGTTGGCCAGTACTATAGGCACAATGGCCACAGCTGTCTCCAGTGAGCTTTGATTCCACGCAGGTTTTCATTAGTGCCCCTGGAAGGTAACATGCAAAGGAAGAGGAGGTACTAGTCTGTGTTGAGAGGTAAGGGTGGGCGGAATCAGGAGCTGGCCCAATCCATATTCAGAGGAGCAGAAGAAACAAATAGTCCTGATCCATATGGGGAGGTGCAGAGTGGGGGTGGTTCTAGTCTTTATTTTCGGATGGAGAGGGCCGAGGCAGAGGTTGTCCAGCTCTATATTCCGCATCAGAGAGAAGAGCTGACCCTGGCTGGGAGCAGGTGAAGGCTGGGATCAGGGGAAGGCAGAGGCGGAGATGGTCTTTGCGCCGGCCCCCACACGCACCAAGTAGGGGGTGGTGGCAGAAGCTCTCCCTTTGATCTCACCCAGCATCCTGCAGAGAACCTTTCCTACAGCCTTTCATCGCTTTCATCGCCTTTCCCATCACAGAGGCCCCCAGCAATCGGGCTCCCCAAGCTGACTTGGCCGGAAAGCGCGGACAGGGACTTCTCCAGATCAGCGAGTTCACAGGACGGGTCCCCGCAGCCTCGCGTGCATATTCATTTGCACCATGTTTTTCCTTTCCCACTTCTGCACACACAGTCCTCTGCCTTCTTCCAACTCTCCACCACCCGCCTTCCCTCGGGTGTCTGGAACCAGCGGTGACACGGATGGCAGGCTTGGCCTTAAAAAGTTCCCGGCCGTACGCCGGGCGCGGTGGTTCTGGCCTGTAATCTCAGCACTTTGGAAGGCTAAGAGGGCGGATCACCCGAGGTCGGGAGTTCAAGACCAGCCTGGCCAAGATGGTGAAACCCCGTCCCTACCAAAAATACAAAATTAGCCGAGCCTGGTGGTGCATGACTTTAATCCCAGCTACTCGGGAGGCTGAGGCAGGAGAATCGCTTGAACCCGGGAGGCGGAGGTTGCAGCAGTGAGCCGAGATCGCGCCACTGCACTCCAGCCTTGGGCGACAGAATGAGACTCCTCAAAAAAAAAAAAAAAAAAAAATTCCCGGCCGGGCTCCGCCTCGCAGTCAGCCGGCTCCACCCTAAGCCCAAGTCCCAGGCAGCCGCCGACTCCTCCCAGCGCTGTGAACTACAAGTCCCGCCACTCCTCGCGCGCGCCCTCCCGCCACTCCCGCGTTCCTACCAGCGCCGCTGGGTAAGTCGGCCAAGAGTGCCTTCCATTGACTCCTCCGCCCTGTCAATCACCTGGGGAGTATTGAGAGGCGGGACGAAGATGGAGATCCGTATCCGGAGCGGCTGAAAGGCGGAAGTGGAGGCCGGAGCCTGGGACACCGCCGGGGAGGGGGGAGAGAAGCGGAGCCCGTCCGAGCCCCGTCCCCAAGTAACGCCGCCGTCCCGGAGCCGCCGTGAGTATGCCTGTCCCCGGACCTCGTGTCTCGTCTGCGCTGAAGCATCTCCAGGGCAGCGCTTACTCCACACCCAGCCCCTTTAGGGGGATACTGACCCCTCCCCCGACCCGTAGCCCCCTCCTAAGGGGTTCCCCAGGCTTCGGGCCAAAGGAGCGGGGGAGCTTCTTTCTTTAACTTACATGCCTTTCGTGAGCCTTAAGGAAACCCCTATGACTGTCCTCTGGCCTGTCCATTCCAGTTGTGGGAGAGAGGAACCCTAAGTTCCGCTCCCCTTGCTCCCAGAATCGAGGGATCTTTGCCAGGTGTGAAGGAACCTGTCCTCCTTCTCTTTTAGAAGTGACGGGGAGTGCTGTCTGTCGCCGTTTTCCTTCCTCCTGTCCCACAAAACCAGTTGTCCCCTCCAGCCCTAGAGGAATATCTCGATTTCCTATGGGGGAGGGGGATCGTCTCAGTGAGACCGTTCCACACGCACAGAAGTGTATTTGCGCTCCCACAACTCCTTACTTCCCTCTTTCCTCAAGCCGGAAAACCAACCAGGACCTCAGAGTTAAAAGTCTGGGTCACTTAGTAGGAATGAGCTGTTTCCTTGCTTTGCCTCTTCTGTCTCCCAGCCCTGTTCTCTAGTTATGTTGTTCTCTGAGTGTCTCTCTCTTCCTGCCCCTGAAGAATTTAGCTGAGGTTTGCTCAATCCTAGCTACAGATCACAGATCAGGGTGGATATGCCCATTCATTATCTTCTCACCCCTCCCCCCTTGCTCCAGGCTCAGCTCTGTCTTCCCAGAGCACGTGAGTGGTTTCCAAGCCGCCTCAAAGGGACTGCTTTTCCTGGGACTGCTGTCCGTGTGTCTATAGGCAGGAGGATAAGACCCAAAATTAGGAGTCTGGAATTGAAGAATCATCTCTTTCCCACTTCCAGACACACACACGTAAACCACCCTGAGCAACAGGTCCATGCCAGGCTGGTCTCTAATCCCTTCTGGGCTTGGACTTACTACTGAGGACTAAGTCAAGATACCACTGGCAGTTCTGGGATCTGACTTGCAGCCTAAGAAATTCCCACACATGCCAGAAAGTGCAGATTCCCTCAGCTGTATTGACTATGATTCCTGTCTGTTGCTTGGTGCTTAGGTGTGTGAAATAGCTGCTCTCTCTGACCAAGCTTTGTTATGTGGCCAAAGTACAGGCCGGAGACTGTACCTTAATGAGGAGTAACCTGGCTCTGAGGCCATGACTGACCCTTGCTATCTACAGTGGAGGAAGGGGCAGGGAGCCATGCAGTCCGTGGGAATGTCTGTAGCTCTTCAGTTTTCTGAGCTACCTTTACCACCCTCTCGTGCCGCTTAAAAGTGCTGTTTTTTGGCATTGAGGTGTTTTTGAGTACTTCTGGACAGTTACTAGTGTCTGATTTCTACAGTCTTGTGAGTAGACCTAGGACTTATTTCACCTTTCCCCTGCGCCCCTCCTTCCCCCACTGCTGGAGTGCAGTGGCCCCATCTCAGCTCACTGCAACTTCCACCTCCCAGGTTTAAGCAAGTCTCTGCCTCAGCCTCCTGAGCAGCTGGGATACCATACCGGCTAACTTTTGTATTTTTAGTAGACACAGGGTTTCACCATGTTGGCCAGGCTGGTCTTGAACTCCTGACCTCATGATCCGCCTGCCTTGGCCTCCAGAAGTGCTGAGAGTACAGACGTGAGCCACTGCACCCAGCCTACTTATTTCACTTTTTATTGGACAACAGAAGAAGCCTTCCTTATTAGGGTCAACAGCTGGATCACAAGCTCTTTATCTGTGTGGGTTCCTTGGGGGCTTATTGAAGACTTCTTCAGCCAATCTAGTTTTTCTGATCTGGTCAGCCTGAGCATCTGAGGGGCAGGGCTACAGAGGCCTGACTGCTCACTGGCCACTGGTCTCTGACTAGACTTAGGTCTTCAGGAGTGGACCGTGGTTTGTCACTCTTCAGGAGTCCTGAGATGAGACTGACCAGCCTTCTGAAGAGATGTACTTTCCTTTGTCTGGACATGCTCTTCCAGCTCTGACTCTGAAACGATTTTTTTTGGTTTGTTTTTCTTTTGAGATGGAGTCTTGCTCTGTCACCGAGGCTGGAGCGCAGTGGCATGATCTCCGCTCACTGCAACCTCCACCTCCTGAGTTCAAGGGCTTCTCCTGCCTCAGCCTCCCAAGTAGCTGGGATTACAGGTGTGTGCCACCACGCCTGGCTAATTTTTGTATAAAAATACAAAAATAGTAGTAGACATGGGGTTTCACCATGTTGCCCAGGCTGGTCTCAAACTCCTGACCTCAGGTGATCCACTCGCCTCAGCGTCCCAAAATTCTGAGATGACACTGCGCAGGGCCTGAAATGACTTTTGAAGGGGAAGCTCTGCCATTTAGAGAGATGAGGAAGGCCCCAGTGCTTTGGGAGGGTATGCAGCTGCTTCTGGCATCCAGAAATTATAGTCTGAGCAGAGGTCTGACTGCTTGACAGAAAGAGCGATGGCTCTGTGACAGAAACCCCTCCTTTCTGATGCTGTTCCTCTCCTGCCCTCTTGCCTCTCATGATTAGTGGGCTGTTAAACTGTAGAGGGGCAGTAACACTAATTTTTAAAAATCATT
The DNA here is from genome assembly GCA_963574635.1 of Cheracebus regulus. Taxonomy (NCBI): domain Eukaryota; kingdom Metazoa; phylum Chordata; class Mammalia; order Primates; family Pitheciidae; genus Cheracebus; species Cheracebus regulus. The sequence goes on from CAUYQU010081185.1 coordinate 62,853, forward strand.
TTAAAGTTACAAAGTTATTTTCATACATATTCCTCACAGGTACCCTGGGAATAGTGGGGTTTGTTTCCCCACTTGTTTTTAATTTTTGTTACTTTTTTTTTTTGGAGTTAGATAAGGCAAGTATGTGTTCCTGCTTTAGAGAAGACACTAAAGGAACTTAAGTAGCTTGCCTAAGGTCATGCATTTAGAAAGTGGTAGAGCTGGGGCTGGGATTTGGGGTCACATGTGACCTTATCTTTTAACAGTGGACCTTCTTTGGCCTGGTTTGTTTGCTAAATGAATGAACATGCAGGGTGAGTGCACTGCAGCACAAGGGCAGACTGTTAACCCTTTAGCCCTCCTCATCACTGGCACTTCTCTCTTCTCGTTTTCTTCCCTCACCTCGACCCAAACTCCTGTCTTCTCTCTTGACCCCTTTCTTCTCTGCCTCTGAGGACTAAGACAGTTAGGAGTCCCAAGTCAGTCCTCTTCAGGGTCTGAGAGTTTGCTGACATCTGCATGCCATTAATTTTTTGGGAACCTGAAAGTCTTAATGGCTAGAAAATGAAAGTTAAAGTGAGTGAACTCAGGGGTCCCTCTGGGCAGGGTTGAGGGGGAACCAGCAGAGGAGACCTCTGATTAGTCTTCTGTTTCCCCGCTGGTACTGCCTGCTGATTGCAAGTGGGAAGAATGTGGCTGGCCACCAGGAGCTCTTGTCACTAGAATTTACATGGAAACAGAGCAAGATCATACATTTTTTTTGTTTTTGTTTTTGTTTTTGTTTTGAGACAGTCTTGCTTTTGTTGCCCAGGCTGGATGGAGGACAGTGGCGCGATTGGCTCACTACAACCTCCACCTCCCGGATTCAAGCAATTCTCCTTCCTTAGCCTCCTAAGTAGCTGGGATTACAGGTGCATGCCACCACGCCCAGCTAGTTTTTGTATTTTTGGTAGAGATGGGGTTTCTCCATGTTGGCCAAGCTGGTCTCAAACTCCTGACCTTGTGATCTGCCCTCCTCGGCCTTCCAAAGTGCTGGGATTACAGGCATGAGCCACCGTGCCCGGCCAAGAACATACATTTAAATTCAGCCCACCAGGCAAGTACTTTTTTTACTTCCTGCCCTTCCCCAGGAAACAGGCAGTGTAGTAGGGTGGAAGGCACTAGAACTTTGGAGGCAGTTGGACTTGAGTTCTCATCCCGACTCCCCCACTTATCAGTTGTGTGACCTTGGCTTGTTACTTGACCTCACTGAGCCTATGTTTATCCTGGTAAAATGGGGATGCTAAATACCTTGCAGAATTAGAAACTAAGAAAGGAGCTAGTCCAGTACTGGCACAGACTAGAAAATAGCTTTTGCCTCTGATGGGTAGGTAGGGGTTTGAAGATAAATCATAAAATCGTAATTCAACACTAAGATTCTTTCTTTCTTTTATTTTTTTTTTTTTGAGACAGAGTCTCGTTCTGTCACCCAAGCTGGAGTGCAAGGGTGTGATCTCGGCTCACTACAACCTCCGCCTCCTGGGTTCAAGTGATTCTCCTGCCTCAGCCTCTTGAGTACAGGTGTGTGCCACCATGCCCAGCTAATGGTATTTTTTTTTTTTTTGAGTTGGAGTCTAGCTCTGTTGCCAGGCTAGAGTGCAGTGTGGGATCTTGGCTCACTGCATCTTCCACCTCCTGGGTTCAAGCGATTTTCCTGCCTCAGCTTCCCAAGTAGCTGGGACTACAGGCACGTATCACCTCGCCCAGCTAATTTTTATATTTTTAGTAGAGATGGGGTTTCACCATGTTGGCCAGGATTGTCTCCTAACTCTGGACTTCAGGTGATCTGCCCACCTTGGCCTCCCAAAGTGCTGGGATTACAGGTGTGAGCCACTGTGCCTGGCCCTAATTTTTGTATTTTGAGTAGAGATGGGGTTTCTCCATGTTGGTCAGATGTCCTGGCCTCAGATAATCGCGACCAGCCTTGACACCGATTCTGATTCAACATTTGTACCAAATATATGTTGGAACCTGGCACAGTGTCTCATGCCTGTAATCATAGCACTTCAGGAGGATCGCTTAATCCCCGGAGTCCAAGACCAGCCTGGGTTCAGGGGCATGGTGGATCAGGCCTGTGACCCCAGCACTGTGTGTTTTTTTTTTGAAACGGAGTCTTGCTCTGTCACCCAGGCTGTAGTGCAGTGGCTCAATCTCAGCTCACAGCATCCTCTCCTGCCCAGATTCAAGCAATTCCCCTACCTCATCCTCCTGAGTAGCTGGGACTACAGGTGCACGCCACCATGCCCGGCTAATTTTTTTTTTTGTATTTTGGTAGAGATGGGGTTTTACCATGTTGGCCAGGATGGTCTTCATCTCCTGACCTCATGATCCACCTGCCTCAGCCTCCCAGAGTGCTGGGATTACAGGCATGAGCCACTGCGCCCGGCCAATCCTAGTAGCACTTTTGGAAGGCTGAGGTGGGTGGATCCCCCAAGGTCAGGAGTTTGAGACCAGCCTGGCCAACGTGGTGAAACCCTGTCTCTACTAAAAATACAAAAATTAGGTGTGGTGGTGCATGCCTGTAATTCCAGCTACTTGAGAGACTGAGGCAGGAAACTGGGAGGCATTTGAACCTTGGAGACAGATGTTGCAGTGAGCCAAGATTGTGCCACTGCACTCTAGCCTGGGCGATAGAGCAAGATTCCATCTCAAAAGAAAAGAGAAGACCAGCCTGGGCTGCATAATGAGACCCAATCTCTAAAACAAAAACAAAATGTCTGCTGAGATGCCTTGTACTTTGCTTGATGGTTTCACAATTGTCTCATTTCATAGACATCGAACAAAATTGATGTGGGTTGAATTCCCATTTTATGGAAGAGAACACTGCCACTTCAGTCTTACTCAGTGGTAAGCATTTTAATATCTAAAAGTCCTGCAGCTACTATAGATTAGAATGCAAAGTTTGCATGAATTGAAGCTAAAACAGGAAACTTTAAGATAATTTTTTTCTTGGGACAGGGCCTCTCTCACTCAGGCTGGAGTGCAGTGGTACGATTACCGCTTACTGCAGCCTTGACCTCCTGGTCCCAAGTGATCCTCCCACCTCAGCCTCCCGAATAGCTGGTACTATAGGTGTGTACCACCATGCCTGGCTAGTTTTTGTATTTTTAGGACAGACAGGGTTTTGCCATGTTGCCCAAGATGGTCTCAGAATTCCTGGGCTGAAATGATCCTCCTACCTTGGCCTCCCAAAGTGCTGGGATTATAGGCATGAGCTACCGCACCTGGCCAAAGACAGTATTTTGGTTGTAGCCAGCTGCTTTGGGTTTGACTCTCAGATTCCTGGGAGTTTCCTCTCCGCTGACTTGAGTCAAGGGTACATTTTTGGGGCTGTTTGAGAAGCACTGCTTTAGGTAGAATTTGTAAACTAGGACATGCCAAAATCCAGATAATTATGATTTCAGGAACCTTGGCAAAGGAGAATTGGAATATTTTTCGAGTCCTCTGCATTAATAGCTTGGTATTGTAAGAGATCTGTTTTCCAAGTAAATAGTCCCATCCTCTAAATATAAGAACAGTAATATAAATAAAAGCTAAACTTTTATTTTTGTCATGTGCCAAACACTCTTCTGAGGCCTAAGCATGTGTTGACTCCTTTAATCCTCCAACAACCCCAGGAGGTAGGTTCCGTGTTTAATCCCCATGTTGGAGTTGGGGTCTATGTAGTGATGGCAGAGAAGGTATCACTATTCAATACAGCGTCTCTGACCTATCTTTGGGCTAAATGCCTACTGTTCACTTTGCCTTGAAGGCTCTTCTCCACCTCATGTGCCTGGAAACTGCATCTCCCTACTTTTCTTCGAAGCTCAGTTTGAATGCCATGTCCTGTGAGGCCTTCCTTGCCCCAAATAGGCTGAGGGCTTTTCTCCTACATGGGCTTTCTTCTCAGTGCTTTCTTATTGTTTCTTATCTGCCTCATTCTCTGGTGTATGAGCCCTTAAGGGCACAGATTGGGTCCTATTTCATCTTTGTGTGTTTAGAGCCTAGTATGGCACTCAGCATAATAGGCTCCCTGCTGCTGAAGTTGTTAAAGGAGAGGGCAGACATTCAAACCTACCCGTGAAGGAAACACCAAACATCTGCCCACTTCTTTTTTTTTTTTTTGAGAAAGAGTCTTGCCCTGTTGCCCAGGCTGGAGTGCAATGGCGTGATCTCGGCTCACTACGACCTCCGCCTCCCAGGTTCGAGTGATTCTCCTGCCTCAGCCTCCCGAGTAGCTGGGATTACAGGCGTGTGCCACCACGCCCAGCTAATTTTTTGTATCTTTAGTAGAGACGGGGTTTCACCATGTTGGGCAGGCTGGTCTCGAACTCCTGACCTTGTTATCTGCCCCCACCTCAGCCTCCCAAAGTGCTGGGTTTATAGGCGTGAGTCACTGCACCGGGCCCCGCCCACTTCTTTTAACACACACTTTCCTTCCTTCACACACTTTGGATATCTTGAACCTAGGATTCAAACTTACATCCATCTGATCTTCCAGCTTGAGCCATATCTTTGGTCCATCCCCCAGAAAGTTGCTCACAGACAAACAGGAGAACAAACAGGTCAATAGAGTGAATGTTATAGTACAGATGATGGGGAGCAGGTCACAAACTCAATTTTCAGAAGTTAAGACTCCAAATCTCCATTTCTGGTGAAGGGTTTAGTGGGATAATGAGGGCGTGGCCCTGACTAGCCGCAGAAGCTAGAAGCTGACTAGCTTCTGCCGTGTGTGTGCGTCTGAGGGCAGAGCCACCAGGCTTCTGCAGCTCTGTGTGGTGAGGCAGCACTGACCCCAGGCCAATACGTAGCAAGGCTCAGTGAAAGTGAATTTCCCTCTGCCTGTGGGTGCTGTTCTATATGTCTGCACACGGCTCGTTCCTGAGTGAAGGTGGCATAAGAAAGTGGTGGCAGCAGCTGTTCAGACCAGTGGTATGAGCGGCCCTCTCATGTGTATTCCACAGATGGGGTCTTTAAAATTCCCTGATCCTGTGCCCGCAGGGCTTGGATATCCTCTGCTCACCTTGAGGCCGGTGTCTTGTTGCTGTTCTTGTTGTTGAGACAGATTCTTGCTCTGTTGCCCAGGTTGGAGTGTAGTGGTGCAGTCTCAATTCACTGCAGGCTTAACTGCCTGGGCTCAAGTGATCCTCCTACCTCAGCCTCCCAAGTAGCTGAGACTACAGATGTACGCCACTATGCCTGGCTAATTTTTTTCTTTTTTTGAGACAGAGTCTCGCTCTGACACCTAGGCTGGAGTGCTGTGGTGCAATCTCAGCTCACCATAACCTCTGCCTCCTGGGTTCAAGTGATTCTCCTGAGTTGCTGGGATTACAGGCGCACGCCACCATGCCCAGCTAATTTTGAGACAGAGTCTCCCTCTGTTGCCCAGGCTGGAGTGCAGTGGCGTGATCTTGGCTCCCTGCAACCTCTGCATCCTGGGTTCAAGTGATTCTTGTACCTTAGCCTCCCGAGTAGCTGGGATTACAGGTGCCTGCCACCATGCCCAGCCAATTTTTGTATTTTTAGTAGAGATGGGGTTTCACCATGTTGACCAGGCTGGTCTTGAATTCCTGACCTCAAGTGATCCACCCGCCTTGGCTTCTCAAAGTTCTGGGATTATAGGCGTGAGCCACCACGCCCAGCCCCAGCTAGTTTTTTATTTTTTTTTGTAGAGACGTAGTCTCCCTGTGTTGCTGAGGCTTAATAAACTTACTCTTTAAGAATAGTTTTAGAAAAATTACGAAGATAGTACAGAGAGTTTTCTCACAACCCCCCACACCCAGTTTCCCCTATTAACATTTTATATTAGTATGTATTTACATTAAAGTCCATCCTTTATTCAGATGTTCTTAGGTTTTTACCTGATGTCCTCTTACTGTCCCAGGACCCCGCATTACTTATATTCGTCATCTCCTTAGGCTCCACTTGGCTATGCCGGTTTCTCAGACTTTTCTTGTTTTTTATGACATTGACAGTTTTGAGGAATGCTGGGAAGGCATCTAAAGAGGATTACAGCCAGGCACAGTGGCTCACACCTGTAATCCCAGCACTTTGGGAGACCGAGGTGGGCAGACCATTCAAAGTCAGGAGTTCGAGACCAGCCTGGCCAACATGGTGAAACTCTGTCTCTACTAAAAATACAAAAATTGGCCAGGTGTGATGGTGGGTGCCTGTACTCTCAGCTACTTAGGAGGCTGAGGCACAAGAATTGCTTGAACCGGCTGGGTGCGGTGGCTCACACCTGTAATCCCAGCACTTTGGGAGGCCAAGGCGGGTGGATCACGAGGTCAAGAGATCAAAACCATCCTGGCCAACATGGTGAAAACCCATCTCTACTAAAAATACAAAAATTAGCTGGGCGTGGTGGCGTGCACCTGTAGTCTCAGCTACTTGGGAGGCCAAGGTAGGAGAATTGCTTGAACCTGGGAAGTGGAGGTTGCAGTGAGCTGAGATCGCGCCACTGCACTCCAGCCTGGCACCTGGCGACAGGGCAAGACTCTGTCTCAAAAATAAAAAAAAGGAATCACTTAAACCAGGAGGTGGAGGTTGCAGTGAACCATGATTATACCACTGTACTCCAGCCTGGGCGGCAGAACAAGACTCCATCTCAAAAAAAATAATTAAAAAAAAATAAAGAGGATCTCTTCTCAACTGGGATTTGTCCAGTGTGTTTCTCTTTTTGATAGAGTCTCACTCTGTCACCCAGGCTGGATTGCAGTGGGGCAGTCTGGGCTCGAGCCATTCTCTCACCTCAGCCTCCCAAGTAGCTGGGACTACAGAAATGCACCACCATGCCTGGCTAATTTTTGTATTTTTTGTAGAGACGGGGTTTCACCAGGATGTCCAGGCTGGTCTCAAACTCCTGGGCTCAAGCAATCTGCTTGCCTCGGCCTCCCAAAGTGCTGGGATTACATGCATGAGCCACCATGCCTGGCTGTGTCCAGCGTTTTTCTCATAATTAGATTGCACTGAGTCTTTGGGAGGAGGACCATTGAGGTAAAGGGCTGTTTTCATCACATTGTGTCAAGGGTACATACAATCCACATGCCTTTCCATGACTGATGTCAACGATGATCCCTTGGCTGAGGTGATGTGTGTGAGGCTTCTCTGTGAAGTTGTTCTCCCCTTCCCCTTTTCATGCTGCACCCTTTGAAAAAAGTCACTGTGTAGCCCACACCTAAGGAACAGGGACTTATGTTCATGCTCCGCCTCGTTGAGGGCAGGGTAGCTACGTGAATTACTAAATTCTTCTATACAAGAGACTTGTCTGTTTTTCCCCATTTATTTTCATTCATTTATTTATTTATTTTGGAGATGGAGTTTCACTCTTGTCACCCAAACCGGAGTGCAATGGTGCAACCTTGGTTCACTGCAACCTCTGGTTCCCGGGTTCTCCTGCCTCAGCTTCCTGACTAGCTGGGATTCTATAGTCTCAGCTACCTCCTGTGTAGCAATTCTCCTGTCTCGGCTTCCTGAGTAGCTGGGGTTACAGGCACATGACACCATGCCTGGCTAATTTTTGTATTGTTAGTAGAGAGGGGTTTCACTGCGTTGGTCAGGCTGGTCTCAAACTCCAGGCCCCAGTTGATCCACCTGACTTGGCCTCCCAAAGTGCTGGGATTACAGGCATGAGTCACTGTGCCTGGTCTATTCTCCCCCATTTATTTGTTCAATTATTTATATCAGTATGGATTCCAGGATATTTATTTTACACTTTGGTTTATAATCCAGTGATAAGGCCAGGCACAGTGGCTCATGCTTGTATTCCCAGCACTTGGGGAGGACAAGATGGGTGGATCACCTGAGGCCAAGAGTTTGAGACCAGCCTGGCCAACATGGTGAAACCCCATCTCTACTAAAAATACAAAAATTATCTGGGTAATTAGAGTAGCTAATTACACCAGAGTAGCTCACGCTTGTAATCGCAGCTACTATGGTGGCTGAGGCAGGAGAATTGTTTGAACTAGGGAGGTAGAAGTTGCAGTGAGCTGAGAACCAGCCACTGCACCCCAGCCTGGGCAACAGAGTGAGACTTTGCCTCAAAAATAAATAAATAAATGATCCAATGGTACTTTGTTTTATTGCCCACAATGTTTCACTTTGCTCATTGGTTGCTCATTCAGCCTCCTTTGTGAGGATTTTTGTTTTTGTTTGTTGATTACTTCTTTACTTTTTGGCACTGCCAGATTTTTGGAGATGGTCTTGCTCTGTCACCCAGGCTGGAGTGCAGTGGCATGATCTCGGCTCACTGTAGTCTCCACTTCCCAGGTTCATCCAATTCTCATGCCTCAGCCTCCTGAGTAGCTGGGATTACAGATGCATGCTACCATGCCCGGCTAATTTTTATATTTTAGTAGAGGCAAGCTCTCACCATGTTGGTCAGGCTGGTCTCGAACTCCTGACCTCAGGTGATCCACCTGTCTCAGCCTCCCAAAGTGCCGGGATTACAGGTGAGAGCCACCATATCCAGCCCCAGGCTTACTTTGTATATTTCATGCCACAGTCATAGTTTCAGCTGGCTCACCAAAGGCCTCTGCCTTTTTCACAAATGTGTTCTCTCAAATATGTTGACATAGAGTGATGTGGATGCCTTGAGTTATTGCTTGTCTTTTTTTTTTTTAGGTAAAGTCTTGTTCTGTCACCCAGGCTGGATTGCAGTTGCACAATCTCGGCTCACTGCAACCTCCGCCTCCCAGGTTTAAGCGATTCTCTTGCCTCAGCCTCCTGAGTAGCTGGGATTACAGGCGTGTGCCACCACGCCCAGCTAACTTTTGTATTTCTAGTAGAGACAGGGTTTCACCATGTTGGCCAGGCTGGTCTCGAACTCCTAACCTCAGGTGATCCACCCACCTTGGCCTTCTAAAGTACTGGGATTACAGGTGTGAACCACTGTGCCCGGCTGTTATTTCTTCTTTTGATCATTAGTCATAGTTACTGAAGACTCTGGAGTTGGGTCAGGTAGAGGTGGACCTGGGAAATCTACCCCATGAGAATCAACTGCAGTCCTGGAAGCTGATCCCAGTAACAGGCTGTCGTCCTTCTGTTCACCCATTAATACTTCTCTTATCCCTGCCTGTTGCCATGACTGATCCAAAATGGTCAGATTTGGTCTTCCCTTTCGAATTTACTTTGGAGTTGGGAAGATGAGGTATGTGTATATAATCGTTCTCTGTTTCAGGTGCTAAGTTCCCCAGCCAAACCCTCCTGGACTTTGGGTCTTGTAAGAGATTCCACGTGATCCAGGCCAGTGTCTTTTGCTGCCCTTCCAAAATGGACTGCCCCTTGGGAGGGTTTGTGGCTGTTGGCGGGCTCAGGGCAGGCTGTCACTTTGTGCTGTGATCCTGAATCATCGAATAGCTTAAATCCTTCCGTTGTACTGTCGTCTCTTAAAATGTGTAACTTGAGCCCTGCTGGAAACACTAACTTGGGATCTTAACAGGAGTTGGTTTACAAACCTCTTGCCTTCTATTCATAGCGCCATGTGTGTCCTCTTCAGGTGGCTGTCAGAAGCATCCCAGGCGTGGGTGGCCTTCCTAACCCTGGCTGCTCTCCTAGTCATCAAATTGCTCTCTGAGCTGCTCACACTGGTGATGAATGATGCCAATTTCCAAACTTCTAGCATTTGCAGCCTGGTTTTTGAAAGGAACTCTGGTTTCTTTGTCAGCTGCTCTATTCTGTCCCCTCCCCCTCTCCACAACTGAACTGCTTCTTCCCTTTCCTGAAAGAGGCTTTGAGATGGAAGGAAGGGCATTTGGGCTTTAAGATGCTTTGTGGGCCAGGTGCAGTGGCTCATGCCTATAATCCCAGCACTTTGGGAGGCCAAGGCGGGGGCGATTGCTTGAGCCCGGGAGTTTGAGACCAGTCTGGGCAACATGATGAAACCCCATCTCTACAAAAACAAACAAACAAACAAAAAAACAAGATGCTTTGTGTTATGGGGCTTTTTTTTTTTTTTAGAGGTTATGGTTTGCCTAGTTGGGGTTTCAGTCCCATGCAGATTTATTGGATGGTGATGGTTTCTCCCCTCCATTTTTGTGGTTTTGGGAGCCAATCTCAGAGGATACAAGGTTAGGCTTGTTGACAGAGATTATCTTCTAGGAAACTGGGGAAAGATATCCTCTTTAGCATTCTCTCCAAATGAGAGGTGCTGAAGAATGGAGTTCAGGGAAACTGGAGGTAAGAGGAATGCGTGAATGTTGTCTGAACAGATGAAGTGAGGACTCCGCCTCCTTCACAGGGAAGTGAAGGGGCAGGGGCTTCCCTGCCACAGAACATGTACTGAATGCTCCCCCACACCAGGCCCTTTGCTAAGAGTCTCACATGCATCATCTTCCTGGCAGCCCTGGAGATGCGTGGTACTGGTCTCTCCATTTTAGACCTGAGAAAATGGGTTCAGTGACAACACCAGGCCACCCTAGTAAGTGGTGCCTCCAGAACTTGAGCTGAAGTTTGTCTGACTCCAGCACTTGAGCTCTCAAACCCTGTGCAGTAGGAACTGAGGAAGTCCTCCCTGGCAGCTCCTTAGCTGGGCTGTGGCTCTGTGGGGATCTGAGCCATCTGGCAGATGAATGCATATTTAAGCCCTCAACTCCCTCCGTTCACTTGCGAAGTGTAAGCAGGCTGTACCTCTCACTTGTGCAGTTCACCATATCTGTGCTCACCTACTATGTGCTGTCAACACAAAGGAAACCCAACGTCCAACCCTGGAGAATTTTGTCATGTGGTCCTTTTCATCTGCAACAGTCCCCTTAATTTCCCTTGCTTTCTTATTCCCAACCCTCAGTCCCCGCAGTTCTCAGCCCCTTGCCACCTAAACTAGTCTTAGGAACATTTGGGGCCATGGAAGCAGAAGTGTGATTCACTCATTGAATCTTGTTTAAACCTATTCATTGCTTGATTTCTTCAGTGGTCACCACTCTACAATTGGTTCAGCAAAAATTAAGAAAGAGACCAGCGTGGTGGCTCACGGCTATAATCTCAGCACTTTGGGAGGCCAAGGCAGGCAGCTCATGAGATTGAGAGTTCGAGACCAGTCTGGCCAACACAGTAAAACCCCATCTCTACTAAAAATACAAAAGATTAGCTGGTGTGGTGGTGTGTGCCTGTAATCCCAGCTGCTCAGGAGGCTGAGGCAAGGGAATAGCAGGGAGGCCGAGGTTGCAGTGAGCTGAGATCCTGCCATTGCACTCCAGCCCGGGCGACAGTGCAAGACTCCGTCTCGAAAAATAAATAAGAAAGATGCTGGACACAGTGGCTCATGCCTGTAATTGCAGCAATTTGGGAGGCTAAGGCAGGTGGATCACTTAATCCCAGGAGTCTGAGACCAGCCTGGGTAACATGGCGAAACCCCATCTCTATAAAAAATAGAAAAAAAAAAATTTTTTTTTTTTGAGACATAGTCTCACTCTGTCACCAGGCACCAGGCTGGAGTGCAGTGGCGCAGTCTCGGCTCACTGCAACCTCCGCCTTCTGGGTTCAAGCAATTCTCCTGCCTCAGCCTCCCGAGCAGCTAGCTGGGCATGGTGATATGCGCCTGTAGTCCTAGCTACTTGGGAGGCTGAGGTAGGAGGATTGCATAAGCCCAGGAAGTGAAGGTAGCAGTAAGCCATGACTGCACCACTACACACCAACTTGGGCAGCAGAGCAAGACCCTGTCTCAAAAATGTATATAGAAAAAGAGCCAGGCATGGGGGCTCATGCCTGTAATCCCAGCACTTTGGGAGGCTGAGGCAGGCAGATCACCTGCGGTCAGAAGTTCGAGACCAGCCTGGCCAACATGGTAAAACCTCATCTCTACTAAAAATATAGAAATACAAGCCAGGCATGGTGGTGCACACCTGTAATCCCAGCTACTCAGGAAACTGAGGCAGGAAAATCACTTGAACCCAGGAGGCAGAGGTTGCAGTGAGCCGAGATCACGCCACTCTATTCCAGCCTAGGTAATAAAGCAAGACTCTGCCTCAAAAAAAAAAGAAGCATATATATGTATATATACATATATATAAAGAAAAATACTGGGGCTGGGCATGGTGGCTCACGCCTGTAATCACAACACTTTGGGAGGCCCAAGTGGGCAGATCACGAGGTCAGGAGTTCAAGATCAGACTGGCCAACATGAAACCCTGTCTCTACTAAAAAATACAAAAATTAGCTGGGCATGGTGGCTTGTGCCTGTAATCCCAGCTACATGGGAGGCTGAGGTAGGAGAATTGCTTGAACCGGGACCGGGAGGCAGAGGTTGCAGTGAGCCGAGATCACGTCACTACATTCCAGCCTGGGCTACAGAGTGAGACTCCATCTCAAAAAAAAAAAAATGTCTAAAATATTGTTCTTTGGTGCTCAGGCTTCTGAGAATAGCCATCATCCCTCAGATCTCCCACTGAGGACTTTGACTTTTTTGTGTTGGTTGCACAGCCTCTGACCACACTGTGTGTGGTGTCTAAACAGAAGGCATTTGGCTTGCCGATTCTCCTTTCTCCTGCTTTCCTCTCAAACATGACCTCTGCTCTTTGTTTAGGAGCGGAAGGCAAAACAAGAGAGTGGTGATTTAAACTGGCTTTCTTTTGTTTTCTGTTACTTGTAAGGACAGGAAGGGTTTGGGAGAGGTGTCCGTTGGTGTGAGTGGCTAAATGAACAGGTGCTGCTTCTGATCCTGACTTTCAGCCAAGGTTCTTGGAGTCTTTCTGGGCCTAGGGCAGTAGTGGAAGTGGCAGCTGTCCTGGTTGATACTTCTGACCCCTTCAGGGCCCCTTTTGAGACAGAGGGGAAGACAGGCCCTACATTGATGAGATTCCAGTGAGAAATGTCCTAGGTAAATAGTAACTGCCTGAGCAAACGAAATACAGGATAGTTGGGAGGACTGCAGATCAACAGGAATCCTCCATCTATCCTGACTGGCTTCCATTTGACTCATGCCCCATTCCAGGACAGTGGCAGGGAGGCTGGGGCCAGGAAGAACCTTCGTCCTGGATGGCACTCTTCCTAGCATCCTGCCTGGCACTGGCAGGTGAAGAACTGACTAGTGGCGTGTGAGCCACCATACAGCCATGTTGCCCTTCCCACCAAGCCCTGTGGCTGGGATGTGTGTGTGGATTTGGGCTGGCGAAAGATTCCAAGTTAAGCTTTTGCTTGAGGTTTCTGAGAGAGCAGCCCTAGACGGGGTAGAGAGTGTGCCACAGCCTTGCTGACTGAAGTGCTGAGTTAGAGACCAGGCCCTCTTAGAGAGAAGAATTTCCTTTTTTTAGGAGGCAGAGTCTAGCTCTGTTGCCCAGGCTGGGGTGCAGCAGCACGATCTTGGCTCACTGTAACCTCCGACCCCCCGGGTTCAAGCCATTCTCCTGCCTCAGCCTCCCAAATAGCTGGAATTACCGGCATGCACCACCACACCGGGCTAGGGAGAACACTCTCTCAGGAGTGTCAGCGTTAGGGCCTGGGCTCCCCCCGGCCCCCGGTGCCTTTTGGAATCGGCAGGCTGGACGAGAGCCTTGCCTGTTGCAGCTGCAGCCAGGGCCCTGTCTGTGGGTCTTCCTTGCTACCCTTCTCCTCTGTCGGCCAGCAGAGCCAATGACTGAGTCATTGAGCTGTCCGTGATGCCTGGGGCCCTTCTGTGGACAGCACTGGCTGAGCACACTGACCAAGCTGTGCCAGCAAATACATGGAGATGTCCTCCCACTCCAATAGTCTTCCTCCCTGTGGGTGCAAAAAGAGGGAGTGGATACGGGAGGTTTCCATCCAGCCCTGACTACCCCTCTCTGAGCCTCTCTAGAGAACCCATCTGTCATTGAGAGCTGGGAAGACAGCTCAGGAATCAGGGAAGGATTTCATGGTGTTCTGCTGGGGAAGAGTCCTGGAAAGCTAAGGGTCTGTCCCTCAGGGGTGTCTTCCTCCTGACTGAGCTTGGCATCTGTCCCAAGTGATACAACAGGACTTCCCACACAAGGGAAAGGGCTGCAGGAGCCAGCTGTGCTTTGTCCTGGCTGACTTTGGCAAAGTTCCAGGCTCAGCCTGCACAGCGTTTATTGAAGACCACTTGGTAATGTGTGTCCAGGCTTTAAGCCTCTTGGTGCCTCTGCACACTGGCCCCTTTTGCAGGCATTGGTGGAGTTGGTGGCTGCACTTGGGGCTCTGGTGGACCCCATCAGGGCCTGATTGTGGTGTAGAAGTCTAGGTACTAAGTCCCAGAAGTTTTATTGAAAAAAGAATGAAATGAAACCAATCCCAGTTAAGGAAGGTGGGGGTGCTTTCCCCATGATAGGGGACCCAGCTCACCTTGAGTGCCCCTCTGGGATTATTTACTTCCCTTTCCTCTGGAGAAAGGGTCATCTTCTGTGGCTGTGGAAGGGCAGCACCTTCCTCACTACTGCTGCCTCTCCCAAGTCCCCTAGGTTTAAGAGCTGGACTTCCTGAAGGTGGGAGGTGGAGCCCACCCTATTCCAAAACCCCCATCAGAATTTGGCTAGATCTTATCCTGGGCTGTTAAGCTTCTGGTTTCCAGAGCCACGGCCAAGCTTCCCCTGTTAGACTGAGGTGAGACACAGGCTGTGTGTGTAGCAGTTCCATAGTCCTGTCACACAGAGGACACCCCTCTCTTTGATTCCATCCCCCAAACCCTAAACCCCCCATTCCTCTGCAGATATACTCTGGACTGGTTGGGGAGTGCAGAATATCATACTGTTATAACCTCTTTCTCACCATCGAAAAGACATAAATATCAGCTTCTCTTTATTATCGTGAAGCTTTTTTTTTTTTTGAGTCAGAGTTTTGCTCTTGTTACCCAGGCTGGAGTGCAATGGTGCGATCTCGGCTCACCACAGCCTCCACCTCCTGGGTTCAAGCAATTCTCCTGCCTCAGCCTCCCAAGTAGCTGGGACTACAGGGGCACGCCACCATGCCCAGCTAATTTTTGTATTTTTAGTAGAGACAGCGTTTCACCATGTTGACCAGGATGGTCTCGATCTCTTGACCTTGTGATCCACCCGCTTTGGCCTCCCAAAGTGCTGGGATTATAGGCTTGAGCCACCGCGCCTGGCCATCGTGAATCTTTAAACCACTTGAAAATTCTTCAGCCCACAGTTAAGCCCAAATACTAGATATATCCTTAATACATATGCAGGAATCTTCCTTTTTATGAGGAATCCCATTACCTTGCACATTGTGTGTAACATTTGGGTGTCTTTGTTCCCCTTTGGTCTTTTACAATTCAGGTGTCATCTTTTTGATTGTCTTTAATATTTTTTCTTATTAAAGAGGCAGAAAATATTTTATGTACAGAGGAGCTAGATTACATTCGTATCATTTCCAACCTTTAACTTTTCATGATTATATGTAAAATTCTATACTAGCAGCATTTTTTTACCTTTTTATTGACATGTGACTTACATATAATAGTTTACAAATTATAAATACAGGTCAATGGTTTTTACATTTGTTTGCACTCATGTATTTACCTCTCAAATCAAGATATAAAACTCTTCCATCCAGCAGTGTGCTTTTTTTAGTTTGATAGAAACTCATTTTTCCCTAGCTGAAAAGCCACATTTTATTAAAGCAGGCATAGGGGGTCGCAGTCCCTGTTTTATTTTTTAGTAACAGGGGCTAATGTAATGACATTGTTAACATTCTGGGGTTTTTCTTTCTATCTCTGGTAAGAGAGCCTTGCTTGAATTATGAGTCTTGGGCAGGCTTGGGCTCTGCCAGCAGCTGGCTCTGTGACCCTAGGCAAGTCACTTCCCCTTCCTCACCTTTATTTTTTTTCTCTAATTGTCAACAATAGGATGGAGTCTTTAAGGCCCTTTTGGGCTCTGACTGTCCGGTTCTAGCCTCTAAGGTAATACACCTGCCACATGGAAGCTTACCTTCAGCCTGATACTGTGGTGCATTGTTTCACTTGATCTGAACTACCCTGTGATATTAGCATTAAGGAATGCCAATTTTTAGATAAGGAACTGAAGCTGATAATGATCACTTGTGTGACTTGGCCAAGGTCACACGACTAATAAGGTGGAGCCTGGCTTGAACCAAACCCAGCTCAGCCTCCCAAGTCCTAACCTGCTGGCCACGCTGGGGAAGGTGTGTAGGTACCTCGTGTGGCTTATGGCTGGTGTTGCTTCAGGTTTCTTTTCTCTGGGTCTGCAGCTGGCTAGAAGCCTGGATAGTCCTGCTGTGAGTCTGTCCTCTGTTTCTGCATGCCGGTAGTGATTTTCCCTTTGAGGAAGAGCTGTGTTCTTGAGCCTATGGATGAATCATCTCCCCAACTTATCGGAGCCTGGGAAGCATTTGCAAAAACTTGGCTCCAGTTGGCTTTTTTTTTTTTTTTTTTTTTTTTTAATTGGAGATGGAGTCTCTCTCTCTTGCCAAGGCTGGAGTGCAATGGCTCCATCTTGGCTCACTGCAACCTCCGCCTCCTGGTTTCAAGCAATTCTTCTGCCTCAGCCTCCCGAGTAGCTGGGTCTGCAGGTGTGTAGCACCACGCCCAGCCAATTTTTGTAGTTTTAGTAGAGACAGGGTTTCACCAAATTAGCCAGGCTGGTCTCAAACTCCTGACCTCATGATCCACCAGCCTCGGCCTCCCAGAGTGCTGGGATTATAGGCGTGAGCCACTGTGGCCGGATAGTTGGCTTTTAAAACAAATGTCTTTCACTTTAGCCTTTGAACCAAATTACCTCTTCTTCTGTGTTCCTTGCTCCCTTTTCTTGAACAACTCCTTTCTGTGGGCTTTTTTTTTTGGAGGAGAGGCGGTGGCTGGGCTCTAGTTTTAAATACTTAGGAATGCCTTTTTCTGGAGTAAAATGTAGCTGAAGAGTCACTGGTCAGAACCACCTCCAGGGGGCCCTGCGCAGGGTCGCTTGGTTCTCAGGCTACTCCGCTAACCTTGAGTGAGCAAGTCTCTACCTACCCCGCCCCTGGTCAACAGTCTGATTGGTTTCCCTAATCAGCTTGCTCTCTCTCGAGGCTGTGCCAGGACACTCAGCTAGAGGAAGTCTCTAAAGCAAACAGGAAGCACAAGAGACACTCATCAGCTGGAATTGCTCACCCTTCCACCAGGAAGGGCAAAAAATATGACGTGGGTGACTTCGTGGATTAGAAGAAAGGTGAAAATTTCTAAGGGAGGCTAGCAGGAGGAATTGCAGCAGCATCTGGTGTCTCGGAGAAGGCTCCAGTTGCTGAGTGAAGCTGAAGTCAAGACCCTCCCACATTTGTGGACTTACTTGCGCACTTAGTTGTGCACAGCACTGATTGGGGGTGCCTTTCTGTCTCTTGGATTTCTCCCTCCTTCCTATATCAACCATAGCTCTGGTGTTTAATCAACTGCTTAAAATCACTTTGGGAACTTATTTTTAAAATATTGATTTCTGGACTCCATCTCTAGAAATTCTAATTCAGTTGGTCAGGGTATTTTCTAAATACCTCGGAGTGATTCTGGTGAGAAAGAGTTTGGAGGTTGAGGTGGAAGGATTGCTTGAGCCTGGGAGTTGAGGCTGCAGTGAACTGTCATTGTACCACTGCTCTACCCTGAGCAACAGTGAGACTCTATCTCAAAAAAAAAAAAAGGCCAGGCGCAGTGGCTTACGCCTGTAATCTCAGCACTTTGGGAGGCCTAGGCTGGCAGATCACTTGCGGCCAGGAGTTTGATACCAGCCTGGCCAACTTCGAAACCCTATCTCTACTAAAACCACAAAAAATATTTAGCCAGGTGTGGTGGTATAAGCCTATAGTTCCAGCTATTTTTGGAGGCTGAGGCATCAGAATCGGTTGAGCCTGGGTGGCAGAGGTTGCAGTGAGTTGAGATCGCACCACTGCACAAGATTCTGTCTCAAAAAAAAAAAAAAAAGTTTGAGACCCACTGACCTGTAGTGTCTAGAGCAGAGGGAACCCCGGAGCACAGAAAAGCAGTGTCCCATTTTTCTTTCTCTTTCTCTCCCACCCTTGGTCCAGAAGTGCCTTTGCATGGGGCTGGGGTGTTGAGGAGCTTAGATCTCTTCTGCGCTTTCGTGTGCGTTGTATTAATAGGAAAATAGTATGACTCCAAGTCCTTATATATTCTCTCCCCTTTTTTGCAGAAGACATGAGGTTGGAACTGGTGCTTGTTCTTTGTGGCCTTGGAACCAGCCAGGGTTCTTACTTGGTTGGTGGGTCATGGCAAGGAGAATCTTTCTCCCTAGATCTGAAGCTCCAGCACTGCCATCGTACTCGTAAAAAAAAAAATTAACTTTTTTTTTTTTTTTTGAGACAGAGTCTTACTCTTTCACCACAGGGTGGAACTTGGCTCACTGCAACCTTCTCCTCCTGGGTTCAAGCAATTCTTGTGCCTCAGCCTCTTGAGTGGCTAGGATTACAGGCGTGTGTCACCTTGCCCAGCTAATTAAAAAAACATCAACTTTGACTAGAACTTTAGCTCTTATGGAGAATTCGATTTTTGTCTCAAAGACGACTTTGAAAACTATGCCAGTTTTGGTTGTAATTCCATTACCTGACAGCATAAATGGATAATTTTTGCCAGGGGTTCAAGAGGAAAGATTCCCAGTAAGACGCCCATCCCTGGGAGGCAGGGCAGCTCAGTGAATGAGTCTACCTTTACTACTTGCCATGTCTTCAGTTTCCCAGGCTTGGGAGGAGAGGGTATAATGCTTCCTGGGGCCCTCAGTCTGGCCTTCACCTGGCTTAGACACCCTCATTCCTCCGTGTGCCCTTCATAGCAAATTGGCTTCCTTGGGCTTTATTGTCTGGAAAGGCTGGACACCACTACTCATGTGATCAAACCACGAGGCGGCAGACCATAAAAAGTGCTGTGTAAAAAAAAAAAAGTGCTGCGTGTGCCTGCTCAGGTATCTCTGGAAGGCAGGACCAGTGACCAGGCAGAACATGTCAGCAGCTAGTTTATGCCAGGGAGAGCCTGTTTTAGTTCATTGGGGTGGCCAGGGTCTGTTCGCCAACAGTCTTGGAGAAAGTGTTATAAATAACCGTGTCAGTACTCTTAGCTACTATTTACTCAACATGCTGTGTGCAAGACACCTGGCCGACACTGCATTAACCCTGTGTGCCCCGTATTAGTGATAAGAACACAGGCTTAGCTCAGGTGGCTTCTACAAGGTGATTCAGAAGTGGCAGGAGACAGTCATACCTGTGATGCCCAAAGCCAGCGCCTGTGCTCACTCTCTGTGCCAGATGCTCTAACCCTGGCTGTGCTTCAGTGGCACCTGCAGATGCTGGGCCCTGCTCCAAACCTTCATGGGAATCTCAAGGGGCTGGCTGCGCAGATGACTTCAATGTACAGACGCTGTTGAGAACGGCTGCTGGAGAGTTACTTGTCTCCCCTCTGGCTTGTTTTTAAAAGTCACATTCTGTCTCTATCCCTGTGGTTTGGCAGTGACAAGACTTAGATCTGTTACCTCCATTTTTCTCGACTTGTAGGTGGTGGTTACGTCCCAGCCTGGTACCCTCAGCACCAACTGCTTTGGTTTTTTGGAATCAGATACTTGGTTTTCTGTTACCATCTCCCAATTCATTCAGACTTCCTCCTCTAGTGCCCCAGCCACACACTATTGCTCAGCCAAGACTCTGTGTCACGTGGATTCATGGTAATAACCAACTTGTAATTCCACTGTGGTTTCCCTCTGTCGCTGTCGCCCTGCCTGGCTCTGGGCGGCTCCTCCCACTGTTGAGGGCACTCAGAAACTGTAAGATTACTGTGACTGTTGCTAGAGCCAGACCTTGCCAGGCCAGCAACACTGCTGCCACACAGAGCCTCATCCGCCTAGCAGCCCTAAACCAGACATCGGGCGGGCCCTGCTTCCATTATTCTTCCATAGCAGGGAAGATGGCATCGTGTCCATGGTGGGGCTGGGGGAGTCTGTCACCTGTATGCTGGGTAACCATGAGCAGAAAGTTTAATATATGAATGTTAAATTCTCTCTCTGAAAAATAGGGGGTGTCATAAAGCTTAAATGAGATAATGGTTGTGCAATTGGGAAGCTGAGGCAGGAGGGTTGTTTGAGGCCAGGTGTTGGAGACCAGCCTGGGCAACACAGTAACACTCTGTCTCTGCCAAAAAAAAAATAATAAATAATTAGCTGGGTGTGGTGGTGTGTGCCTGTTGGGAGGCTGAGGCAGTAGGATCTTGGAGGCTGCAGTGAGCTGTAGTCACAACACTGTACTCCAGTCTGGGCAACACAGTGAGACCCTGTTTCTTTCTTTCTTTCTTTCTTTCTTTCTTTTTTTTTTTTTTTTGAGACAGAGTCTTGGTTTGTTGCCAGGCGCCAGGCTGGAGTACAGTGGCACAATCTCAGCTCATTGCAATCTCTGCCTCCTGGGTTCGAGCAATTCTTCTGCCTCAGCCTCCCTAGTAGCTGGGACTACAGGCGCACACCACCACACCCAGCTAATTTTTGTATTTTCTAATAGAGACAGGGTTTCACCATGTTGGCCAGGATGGTCTCGATCTCTAGACCTCGTGGATCCACCCGCCTCAGCCTCCCAAAGTACTAGAATTACAGGCGTGAGCCACCGCGCCTGGCCTCCTGTTTCTTTAAAAAAATATATATATATTTCCTTCAGTCACCACTCTGAGTTCCTAGTATGCACATAGGCACTGTGATGAAGGCATCTCTTAAGAAGCAGAAAGCATTGCCTCTTCATTGACTGGGGTGAAATGAGAAAGCATCTTAAACTGTGAGATATTGAAGTGGCATAACTTTGAAATATTTACATGGTATTTCTGGTTGCTAATTGAGACCCGCCACCCCGTACTTCCTTCCTTGTACTTTTGGGGAAGAGGTGGGCCCCATTTCAAACCTCTTGTCCTTTGGTGCTATCCAGAAAGGAAACTGTTGTTTCTGGCTAGTGAATCATTCTTCCTGAAGCTCACTTTTTAAATGAGTTGCTGGGAGAACTTGGATGTGGAAAACGATTTGAGGTTGAACAAAGCAAGCCCTTTGCTGTCAGCTTCTTGCATGAGTGGGGACCATTTGCTTCCCACAGACATCTCCTGTTCATTCACATTGCTGTCCCTGGACCGCGAGGGAATGCACTTCCCTTGCTCAGGGGCAAATCAGGGCTCTCCCTGGGATCTTAGACTCCATTATGCAAAAAGGGAAGCCTAATAAAAACGTTTTCTTTCCAACCCAGGTTCAAACGCTGAACAGTGTTCAGTACTTAATACCTACTCACAGTACCTGTTTGTAAAACATTCTGTATATATCCTGTTGTCTGTTGATGTCAGATATATATGTCTGATGAAGACATACACTTACATCTTCTAGAGTCTTCTAGAAGTAGGCTCCTCATGTGTCTTTGCAATTCCAAAACTTACCAAAAGAAACCAAAAACTTGGCCGGGTGCGGTGGCGCTCACACCTGTAATCCTAGCACTTTGGGAGGCCGAGGTGGGTGGATCACCTGAGGTCAGGAGTTCAAGACCAGCCTGG